>QXTE01000248.1:0-31294 GCA_003942145.1 Platysternon megacephalum | reverse complement strand
CTGGTAATTAGTACCGATGGTCAATGTTGGGATATTGAAAGTCTTTTTCCTGAGTGTCTGGCTGGAGAGTCTTGCCCGCATGCTCGGGGTTCAGCTGATCGCCATATTTGGGGTCGGGAAGGAATTTTCCTCCAGGGTAGATTGGCAGAGGCCCTGGAGGTTTTTCGCCTTCCTCCGCAGCATGGGGCAGGGGTCGCTTGCTGGAGGATTATCTGCTACTTGAAGTCTTTAAATCAAGATTTGGGGACTTCAACAGCTGAGTCAAGGGTGAGAATTATTTCAGGAGTGGGTGGGTCAGCTTTTGTGGCCTGCATCATGCGGGAGGTCAGACTAGATGATCATAATGGTCCCTTCTGATCTTAAGTTCTATGATTCTATGATTCTACGAGGTTAGCTGTTAGCTGCCCTAGAGCAGTGTTTACCTGCTGCGTATGCAGGTCCGGCCAATTGCAGCTCCCACTGGCCGCGGTTCTCTGCTGCAGGCCAATGGGGGCTGCTTCCAGCAGCGGCCAGTAAGTCCCTCGGCCCGCGCTGCTTCCAGCAGCTCCCATTGGCCTGGAGCAGCGACCCGTGGCCAGTGGGAGCCGCGATCGGCCGGACCTGCAGACGCAGCAGGTAAACAAACCGGCCCGGCCCGCCAGGGGCTTTCCCTACACAAGCGGCGATCCCAGTTTGAGAAACACTGCCCTAGAGGTACTGCATTGGCTATTTAATTAGAGAGGTTTGAGAAATATAAGTTTTCTGTTTTATTTTATTTAATGTTTCTCCAACATTTTACTGCTTGTGAATAGAGGACCTCCGTTTTCAGCAATGCACTGTTGCAGGTTATATGGAGCACAGGGACAGGCAGTTTAAGCTTCTACCTTATTCCATCTAAGTTCTTCAACACTGCTCTGGAGGCACCAGTTAGCTAACCATACCCCTCCCAGTGAAGTCCAATGCTCAGCATTAAAAGGTCCTTGGGGTTCTACTTAGAGTGGAATAAAGCATTTAAATTCCACCCTACTTTTTGCTTTATTTGATGCCAGTTCCCTTGAGCCTGCCCTCACTAAGGACCTGATTCAGCACCTATTTAAATCAGTGGATGACTTTCAACTGACTTCAGTGGACATTGGGTCAGGTTCTAAAGGATGGTCTGATTGCATTTCGAATGGCATTGACCTGTCTGGCCTAAGACTACAATGGCTCGTCATGGTTCACTTGATCCAAGTTAGGGAGGCCTCCGCTGCCTACTTCAGAGAAGTTTCCGTCTCAGAGCTGGTCTACACTACAACATTAGGTTGGCTTAACGGGAGCACTCAGGGCTGTGAAAAATGTCCCGTCCCGTGTGATGTAATCAAGTCAACCTAAGCCCCAAGTGTAGATGCCGTCAGGACGATGGAAGAATTCCACTTCTCGGATTTACTATAGCGCTTCCATTATTGTAATAAGTGTCTGCGCTACAGCAGTGAGCGTGTCTAATGTAGACATACCCTCAGACACATATAGATATAAATCAGCCATCTGGTCCTCGCTTTACACATGTGTAGCTCTTTGGTCTCCCAGTGCTACAGCAGCAGTTTTCCTGAAGTAAGGGCGGGGACTACTTTCTCCTACCCCCTAGTTTAATTTCTTTTGGGATGTCACATATTTGACCTCTGTATTTTGGACCCATCGTACAGGCCGCTGAAGGGATGAGCCTGAGGTATTTGTGCATTGTTTTACTCAACCTTACTGGTTATGTAGCAGTATTTGTGTTTATATGTGAATATATCTACATATAACAAAACATTTCCATTTCCATTGTTTGTACTTGTCTTGTTCTTGCTTGTTCTGGTTACATTTTTTTGGTTTGAGACCTCCCTTGAGCTAATTACTCTCCAGGTGTGCAAATTCTGCACTGAGCTTTTAGAGAAGGGGGCCTAACAATTTTGCTTCTCTGAAGATATCATGCAGGCCAAATTATTAGTCCTCCACCCACATCCTGTCAGAGACCTTGTCTAGACCAGGAGTGAGGTCAAGGTTAGGGCAGAGTTGGCTAAGGACAAGCTTAGATGTTCGTTAACTCTGACCTAGCCTTACTCTCTTTTTCTAATCCAGACAAACGCAAAGTTTGGCAGGGAGTTTTATCTTTTACACATTGATGTATTTCTGGTTCTACTTTTTGGAAGCACTGATTTTGCTTTGTGACTGGCTAATTTTTCTTCAGGGAGCCTTCTCCCCTCTGCGCAATAATGAAATGACTGAAGGCTCCAAGGGCAGTGATTAGTGATGGGTAGCATGAGACCACCATGGGACTGGCTCAGACTCCAACTCATTATCCCTGCCCTCAGAGAATAAAATCTTTAGCTGGTGAGTTACTTTCTCTTGGCTGACATTAGGGAGCACAAGACCAAGGTAGAGAAACCTGCAATATATCCCCAGAGGCAGAATTACAAGGTAAGTTATTACATCCAACGAGTCATTGATCTATAAATACTTGATGTGAAAGTCTCCATAAAAAGAGTTAAAGAAAGAGGGCTTTGCCCAAGGTACATTTACACTGCCATAAAAACCCCTTAACACTGAGTCTCAGAGTCCATATCAGCTGACGTGGGCTGCAAGGCTAAAAATTGCAGTGTCAACATTTGAGCTAAGGCTGGAGTCCGAGCTCTGGGACCTTCCCACCATGCAGGGTCTCAGAGCCCAGGCCCCTGCCTGAGCCTGAACGTCTACACTGCCATTTTATAACCCTGCAGCCCGAGCCCCAAGAGCCTGAGTTACCTGTGCCAGACCAGCCATGGCTGTGCTATGGGTCTTTTATCAGAATGTCAACATACCCCAGTGACCCCAGAAGGGCTGGCTACAGCAACCACACCCAGATGTCGGTTACGGTTTTATGTGAGTTAAGTACTCTCCCTTGGTCTGGGTGGAGACTTGTGGAGACTTGCAGAGACACCAGCTCTGCTGAACATTGGTTATAAGAATGGCCATACTGGGTCAGGCCAAAAGTCCATCTAGCCCACTATCCTGTCTTCCCACCGTGGCCAATGCCAGGGGCCCCAGAGGGAATGAACAGAACAGGTAATCATCAAGTGATTCATCCCCTGTCGCCCATTCCCAGCTTCTGGCAAATGACCTGTCGGAGGGTAGACATACACTAGACTGTCAGAGAGGTTACTTGGTATTGCAGAGTAGCTGGACAAAAGAATGGCTACTGCCTAGGACCCCTCTGAACTAGTCATGTCAGTTCAGAAAAGCTGACATAGCCAGTTCCAGACACCTGCTCCTCCCACCCCCCCATTATACGGGGCACCCGAGAGTGGGCTAGGTCAGTGACTGAAGAACAATGCCGTCTGCCTATTCCCAGCAAGCAGAGTAGTCCCAGGAGCAGCATTTTAGCTTGTGTAATTTAGAGCCAGCCCTAAGTTACTCCAGGGGCTTTTGACCCCCAAATCAGGAAAGCAGTAAAGTGACTTAGGCCTGGTCTACACTAGGATTTTAGGTCGAATTTAGCAGCGTTACCTCGATTTAAGCCTGGACCCGTCCACACAACGATGCCCTTATTTCCGACTTAAAGGGCTCTTTAAATCGGTTTCTTTAAACGACCTCCGACGAGGGGATTAGCGCTGAAATCGGTTTTGCCATTTCGAATTTGGGTTAGTGTGGCCGCAATTCGACGGTATTGGCCTCCGGGAACTATCCCACAGTGCACCGTTGTGACCACTCTGGACACCAATCTGAACTCGGATGCACTGGCCAGGTAGACAGGAAAAGCCCCGCGAACGTTTGAATTTCATTTCCTGTTTGCCCAGCGTGGAGAGCACAGGTGACCACGCAGAGCTCATCAGCACAGGTAACCATGATGGAGTCCCAGGATCGCAGAAGAGCTCCAGCATGGACCGAACGGGAGGTACGGGATCTGATCGCCATATGGGGAGACGAATCCGTGCTAGCGGAACTCCGTAGCAGTAAACGAAATGCAAAAACATTTGAAAAAGTATCAAAGGGCATGAAGGACAGAGGCCATAACAGGGATGCACAGCAGTGCCGCGTGAAAATTAAGGAGCTAAGGCAAGCCTACCACAAAACCAGAGAGGCAAACGGAAGGTCCGGGGCACAGCTGCAGACATGCCGCTTCTACGCCAAGCTGCATGCCATGCTAGGGGGTGCAGCCACCACTAGCCCAACCCTGTGCTTTGACTCCGTCAATGGAGACTCACACAACATAGAAGCAGGTTCTGGGGACGAGGAAGACGATGATGATGAAGAGATGGGATATGGCTCACAGCAAGGAGGCAGAGAAACCGTTTTCCCCAACAGCCAGGATATGTTTATCACCCTGGACCTAGAGGCAGTAAACCCTGAACCCACCCAATCCCAAAGCGTGCTCGCAGACCCCGGAGAAGGGACCTCTGGTGAGTGTACCTTTGTAAATATTACACATGGTTTAAAAGCAAGCGTGTTTAATGATTAATTTGCCCTGGCATTCGCGGCCAGGACAGCTACTGGAAAAGTCTGTTAACGTGTGTGGGGATGGAGCGGAAATCCTCCAGGGACATCTCCAGAAAGCTCTCCTGGATGTACTCCCAAAGCCTTTGCAAAAGGTTTCTGGGGAGGGCTGCCTTATTCCGTCCGCCATGGTAGGACACTTTACCACGCCAGGCCAGTAGCACGTAGTCTGGAATCATTGCATAGCAAAGCATGGCAGCGTATGGTCCCGGTGTTTGCTGGCATTCAGACAACATCCATTCCTTATCTCTCTGTGTTATCCTCAGGAGAGTGATATCATTCATGGTCACCTGGTTGAAATAGGGTGCTTTTATTAAGGGGACATTCAGAGTGCCCGTTCCTGCTCGGCTGAACAGAAATGTTCCCCACTGTTAGCCACGCGGTGGGGGGAGGGGTGAAGTGATCATCCCAGGGAATTGGGTGTGTGTGGGGGGGGGGGGGGGGGTTAGTTGGGTTTGTGCTGCACGTTAACCCGGCAACCGCATCCCTCCCTCCTTTTAAATTGCCATACCATTTTAAATGGCCAACCCAACGGCTGCTTGGTATGGAAAATGAGGGTGCTGCTGTTTGAAACCATTCCCACATGTTATTAAGGTTAAAGAAGCCAAAAGACTGTGGCTTACCATGGCTGCCTGCAAGCCGAATTCTGTTGCCTGGCCCTGCGTGAGTGATCTCTCACACCAAATCGGCAGACCCTCAATATAAATAGAGGCAAAATACGACCTTGTAACGAAAGCATTTGTGCTATGTAATGTGAACAGCAAGGTTTAACGGGAAAGAGTGATCCTATTGTTCTCTAAAATGTGTCTTTTTAACTACCTATCTCCCTTTTCCCCCACCAGCTGCAAATGTTTCTCCTTCGCAGAGGCTAGTGAAGATTAGAAGGAGGAAGAAGAGAACTCGGGATGAAATGTTCTCGGAGCTCCAGACGGCCTCCCACGCTGACAGGGTTCAGCAGAATGCTTGGAGGCAGACAATGTCTGACTGCAGAAAAGCACAGTTTGAACGCGAGGAGAGGTGGCGGGCTGAATCGCGTGCTGAATCGGAGAGGTTGCGTGCTGAATCGCGGGCTGAATCTGAGAGGTGGCGTCAGATTGAGAACAGAAGGCAGGAGTCCATGCTCCGACTGCTGGAGCATCAAAGTGAGATGCTCCAGCGTATGGTTGAGCTGCAAGAAAGGCAGCAGGAGCACAGACCGCCACTACAGCCCCTGTGTAACCAACAGCCCTCCTCCCCAAGTTCCATGGCGTCCTCACCCAGACGCCCAAGAACGCGGTGGGGGGGCCTCCGGCCACCCAGCCACTCCACCCCAGAGGATTGCTCAAGCAGCAGAAGGCTGGCCTTCAATAAGTTTTGAAGTTTCTAATTTTTAAAGTTTTAAAGTTTTATAGTGCACGGTGTCCTTGTCCTTCCCTCCTCCCCCACCCCACCCAGCGCTTCCCTCCTCCCCCATCCCTCCTGGGCTACCTTGGCAGTTATCCTCCTATTTGTGTGAATTAATAAAGAATGCATGAATTTGAAGTAACAATGACTTTATTGCCTCTGCAAGCGGTGATCGAAGGGGGGAGGGGAGGGTGTCTAGCTTACAGTGAAGTAGAGTGAACCGGGCGGGGGCGGGGGGGAGGTTCATCAAGGAGAAACAAACAGAACTTTCACACCGTAGCCTGGCCAGTCATGAAACTGGTTTTCAAAGCTTCTCTGATGCGCACCGCACCCTGCTGTACTCTTCTAATCGCCCTGGTGTCTGGCTGCGCGTAATTAGCGGCCAGGCGATTTGCCTCAGCCTCCCACCCCGCCATAAACGTCTCCCCCTTACTCTCACAGATATTGTGGAGCGCACAACAAGCAGTAATAACAATGGGAATATTGTTTTCGCTGAGGTCTAACCGAGTCAGTAAACTGCGCCAGCGCGCTTTTAAACGTCCAAATGCACATTCTACCACCATTCTGCACTTGCTCAGCCTGTAGTTGAACAGGTCCTGACTACTGTCCAGGCTGCCTGTGTATGGCTTCATGAGCCATGGCATTAAGGGGTAGGCTGGGTCCCCAAGGATAACTATAGGCATTTCAACATCCCCAACGGTTATTTTCTGGTCTGGGAAGAAAGTCCCTTCCTGCAGCTTTTGAAACAGACCAGAGTTCCTGAAGACGCGAGCGTCATGTACCTTTCCTGGCCATCCCACGTTGATGTTGGTGAAACGTCCCTTGTGATCCACCAGTGCTTGCAGCAGCATTGAAAAGTACCCCTTTCGGTTTATGTACTCGCTGGCTTGGTGCTCCGGTGCCAAGATAGGGATATGGGTTCCATCTATCGCCCCACCACAGTTAGGGAATCCCATTGCAGCAAAGCCATCCACTATGACCTGCACATTTCCCAGAGTCACTACCCTTGATATCAGCAGGTCTTTGATTGCGTGGGCTACTTGAATCACAGCAGCCCCCACAGTAGATTTGCCCACTCCAAATTGATGTCCGACTGACCGGTAGCTGTCTGGCGTTGCAAGCTTCCACAGGGCTATGGCCACTCGCTTCTCAACTGTGAGGGCTGCTCTCATCTTGGTATTCTGGCGCTTCAGGGCAGGGGAAAGCAAGTCACAAAGTTCCATGAAAGTGCCCTTACGCATGCGAAAGTTTCGCAGCCACTGGGAATCGTCCCACACCTGCAACACTATGCAGTCCCACCAGTCTGTGCTTGTTTCCCGGGCCCAGAATCGGCGTTCCACGGCATGAACCTGCCCCATTACCACCATGATTTGCACATTGCTGGGGCCCGTACTTTGTGAGAAGTCTATGTCCATGTCTATTTCCTCATCACTCTCGTCACCGCGCTGCTGTTGCCTCCTCGCCTGGTTTTTCTTTGCCAGGTTCTGGCTCTGCATATACTCCAGGATAATGCGCGTGGTGGTCATAGTGCTCATAATTGCCGAGGTGATCTGAGCGGGCTCCATGATCCCAGTGCTATGGCGTCTGGGCAGAAAAAAGGCGCGAAACGATTGTCTGCTGTTGCTTTCACGGAGGGAGGGAGTGGGGGCCTGACGACATGTACCCATAATCACTGTTTTTGCACCATCAGGCATTGGGATCTCAACCCAGAATTCCAATGGGCGGCGGAGACTGCGGGAACTGTGGGATAGCTACCCACAGTGAAACGCTCCAGAAGTCGACGCTAGCCTCGGTACTGTGGATGAAGTCCGCCGACTTAATGCACTTAGAGCATTTTGTGTGGGGGGACACACAGTCGACTGTATAAAAATGATTTCTATAAAACCGACTTCTATAAATTCGACCTAATTTCGTAGTGTAGACATACCCTTAGTCACCTTTCCCAATGCCCCTGCCCCAAATACTGCCCTGAGCATAGCTTGGCCTGATTTGGGTTTTGGCCCTGTCGTGGCTTTGAAGCTGTTTGGTTTGCCGGCTGTTAAAGGGATGTTTTCTCCTTGCTCTGAATTGTAAAAGGATTGTGCTTGTTTGAAGGCCTCATCCTCACTCTGTCCCAAAGAGAGAGGGACACAGAGAAGCAGAGACTTTGGTTAAGCGAGCGGGAGGAAATAGTTTTGGGAAGGCAGAAGAGTTTGGGAAGCCAACCAAAATGGAGTGAGACCATGGGACTGAAACTCTGAAATGCACAAGGGATGGATTTCTCCTCTCCCTGGGATCCTACCCCGGGATATACATATGCTACAAATAAATACATTAGGGGAGGAAACATCCTAAGTCTATCTCACATTTCCAATGACACGCTTCAACATCGCTCCTCCTCCCAGAATTGCTACCACTCATCAAAAGGGCAACAACATTACCAATAGCAGTTAATTCTAAGGTACACTATGCAAATATGGTTTGGAGAACTATTGCCTTCTAATTCCAGTGAAGAGGAAATAAACCAAATTAGAGGTCACCTCGGGGTGCGGTTGCGGGTGTATTTAATGTTTCTGTAAACAGTGACTTATCTGCCAACTAGGAGCACAAATAGGTGTCGCAGTTCTGCACACTCGACTGTGTCCCACACACTATTTTTAATCACACCAAACAGACGCTTTGTGGATGGGCAGGCAGAAAACACCAGTACATATTTTTAGACTTAGTTCCTGCATGCACCATGTGATCCCTAAAAGTACCAAACAAATTAATGCTAACTCACAGTGAAGGAGGTATTTAGATGTATTTGTAAAGTTGCAGCTCAACCAACTTTTCCTTTGTGTGGACAAGCAGAACTTCCACAATGAGGCAGTACCCAGTGGCTTAATGGGGACTTAGTTAGCGGCCACATGCAAAGCTAGGGAGTTATGACGTCTAGGAAACAGGAGATGACTCATTGTGGTTTGTTTTGATGAGACTCGCCTATTTCTCAGATCTCTTTATTTCATTTTGTCACTGCGACGCTAAAAGCCCCCACAAAGGCTTTGTCTTCACACAAAAGTTGTACCGCTTTAACTATGCTGGTATGGTTAAAGCCATGCAACCCCTCTGGTTTGATGCAGTAATATCAATGTAAATGTTATTATACCAGTATAGCCTATCCCTGTATAGGAAGGGAAATCAATGATACTAGTATAAGGCACCTTTATGCCAATATAATTGCGTCCACACTAGGAATTGTAATGGTACGACTCCATCGGTTTAAAAAAAAAATCAACCCCTTCACTAACAATGACACCTGTACAAAATCCGTGTGCAGACAGACCCAGCCAAAGTTTTTGTTCATTTTTTTGTTTTACTTACAGAGCACAGATGACCCAAACCTTCCTAGTAGAATAGGTATGCACCTTTCAAACTAAGCTCAATTACCATTTTCTGATGGAGCTGGATGAAAAATGTGTATAAACTATTAGAGCTGATGAATTTGCCCTCGTTCTGTTTATGAATCATCTTCAATCATTTGCTGTTTTCTGGAGGGTTTGTTATTCAAAATAATACATTGAATCATTTCTGCTAATAATTATTGGTTGGTAGATTGTCTGCATGCAGTTCACGGAGAGTATCTGCTATTTAAATTGTGCTATTCAAGTTATGTTGGTTAGTTTCATTAGGCATATCAGCTACCTGGCACGTTTTCGTTTCCTGACTTGATTCAGAAGACCCTACTGTGTGCCTACGGAGCAACCAAGATTGTGGCCCCATTGTGCTTGGCACTCTACATACACAGCGGAGTAGACTCTCTGCCCCAAAGAATTTACAGTCTACATAGTATCGAATGGCTTTAATGTAAGCGCAGATAAATGTGGAATGAGGAACTAAAATTTCAACGAAGTTGAATATAAGTAATTGTTAACCAGGAAGAAGGCACAGATCTTGTGTTGTGTTACATGGCTCAGTGTTTGTTTAATAGCACAATAGTTAATGCAGAAAACTAAAACTAGAATTGGGAGGATTGCTTGGAAAAGGTATTTGCAAACATATTGGTTAATTCCAGCTTGCAATTCAATTCTACCGTGTTTGTGCCCCTTTTAGTTTTTTTTACTAACTTTCATGTGACTGGTGTAGGTTCCTACAAATGTTTGCTTTCTTTCCAGATGACTAGTGGTATTTATACTTGTCTATGTAAAGCATGGCCAAGCATGTTTGTGTGCAATGCAGGTTTTCATTGCAGAGTGCTGGAGCGCTCAACCTGGTATGCATTGTGTTGTGTGTTCAGTAGAGGGGTGTTAGGAGAATGGCAGAGAATGCGAAAGTCTGTGCTCTCATGGATTGGTAACTGGTTAAAAGATAGGAAACAAAGGGTAGGTATAAATGGTCAGTTTTCAGAATGGAGAGGAGGTAGATAGTGGTATCCCTCAGGGGTCTGTCCTGGGACCAGTCCTATTCAACATATTCATAAATGATCTGGACAAAGGGGTAAACAATGAGGTGGCAAAATTTGCAGATGATACAAAATTACTAAAGATAGTTAAGACTCAGGCAGACTGCGAAGAGCTACAAAAGGATCTCTCAAAACTGGGTGACTGGGCAACAAAATGGCAAATGAAATTCAATGTTGATAAATGCAAAGTAATGCACACTGGAAAACATAATCCCAACTATACATATAAAACAATGGGGTCTAAATTAGCTGTTACCACTCAAGAAAGAGATCTTGGAGTCATTGTGGATAGTTTTCTGAAAACATCCACTCAATATGCAGCGTCAGTCAAAAAAGCGAACAGAATGCTGGGAATAATTAAGAAGGGGATAGAAAAGAGGACAGAAAATATCATGTTGCCTCTATATAAATCCATGGTATGCCCACATCTTGAATACTGTGTGCAGATGTGGTCGCCCCATTTAAAAAAAAAATATTGGAATTTGAAAAGGTTCAGAAAAGGGCAACAAAAATTATTAGAGGTATGGAACGGCTTCCATATGAGGAGAGATTAATAAGACTGGGACTTTTCAGCTTGGAAAAGAGATGGCTAAGGGGAGATATGATTCAGGTCTATAAAATCATGACTGGTGTAGAGAAAGTAGATAAGGAAGTGTTTACTACTTCTCATAACACAAGAACCAGGGGTCACCAAATGAAATTAACAGGCAGCAGGTTTAAAACAAAAGGAAGTATTTCTTCACACAACGCACAGTCAACCTGTGGAACTCCTTGCCAGGGAATGTTGTGAAGGCCAAGACCATAACAGGGTTAAAAAAAAGAACTAGATAAATTCATGGAGGATAGGTCCATCAATGGCTATTAGCCAGGATGGGCAGGGATGGTGTCCCTAGCCTCTGTTTGCCAGAAGCTGGGAATGAGCGACAGGGGATGGATCACTTGATGATTGCCTGTTCTGTTCATTCCCTCGGGGGCACCTGGCATTGGCCACTGTCAGAAGACAGGATAGACTGGGCTAGATGGACCTTTGGTCTGACCCAATAGGGCCATTCTTATGTTCTTATTATAACACAAAATGGAGTGATCACTGGTCAGTGCCTGCATGAGCAGCAGCAATGAGAGGAGGAAGGGCTTGAGGGGGAAAAAGGCGTGGGCAGCTCAGAAGCAAAACATTCCATTGTTGGAGACATTTTCAAATGTCCAAACCCCAGAGCATGAAGCAAGTTGTCTGCATGTGTCTAGAAGCCAAGACAGGAGTACTGGCATCCCGGGATAACTACCAATAGAACCATCTCTACACATGACCACATTAATGATCCTGACGCTTCATGGGCAACAGCCAGTACAAATAATTATAATACAACACAGAGATTGCTGGCCCTCAGCACAATGACTGCTCTTCTAGTAGCCAGGGGGTGGAAAGCCACCCCAAAGACTTGTGGGAGGATTGATGAATAGGGAGGGAGAAATTTCCGACCTCCATCTTTTTCTGCAGCCCATCAAGCAGCCTAGACATGCTGGGGGAACAGGCTGCACCATCAATAAAGATCCACCATCTCTGTGCTTTAGAGGAGCCAGGGCTGTGACTGTGTCTCCTGTGCCACAGCCCCTTTCAAAACTTCCTCTTGGACAGTGTAATCTCTGCACTCCTTCTCCCCCCAGTACAGCCTATGCCTCTCAGACACAACCTGGCTCTAGACCACAACGTGGCAGCGTAGTGTGGGAAAAGTGCTCAACAATTTTGTTGGCAAAATGCACTGAGAGGTACTTGGTGCACTTACACATTTCTGAGCTCCGGTTGCAAATTGAAATGTACTAGAGGACAAACAAGTGCAATCCTATATGATGAAATCAACATTAGCACATAAGGTTTTTCTCAGTAAATAGAAACTCGGTCCTGACCTTTTCAGTCCAATTTTATATGTGATGTTAGCTTTCAGATGTTATCACTGGATAGATACAGTACTGATAATGAGGTCAGGTTTATAGACTTACTTCCTGCAGGCCAACAAGCTTAAAATAAACATGAGAGAGCTGTAAAGAGGTGCAGAGGGTAACACTACAAGATCTTATTACTACATGGTGTATTTTCTTTAATTTCCTTTGAGTGAAACCCTTTACTCTCTCTTTTTTCTCATGCCATTTTACTCAGGTAGGTAGAGCCAAGTAGAGCATTATCTATTTGTGCTGATCACTGCAGAGAATAATTCAGAACAGGGGTGGCTCCAGGCACCAGGGCAGCAAGCGCGTGCCTGGGGCGGCAAGCCGCGGGGGGCAGCCTGCCGGTTGCTGTGAGGGTGGCAGTCAGGCGGCCTTCGGCAGCATGCCTGCGGGAAGTCCGCCGGTCCCGCGGCTTCGGCAGCAATTTGGCGGCGGGTACACCTAAGGCGCGGGACCAGCGGACCTCCCGCAGGCATGCCGCTGAATCCGCATTACCAGCAGACCTCCCGCAGGCGCGCCACCGAAGGCTGCCTGACTGCCGTGCTTGGGGCAGCAAAATACATAGAGCCGCCCCTGATTCAGAATCATCTGACTTATGAAGCCAATTTTCCACCTGCTGATTCAGTATTTACAGTTCTTTCCTCTCTTTGACCATGCATTTGAACAGAAGGCTGATATATTCCAAAACTTTCTTTTATTATTTACTTTATTTTATTTATTTTATTTGGCACTACAGCATGGGGCCAACCAGGTCATGGTCCCATTGTGCTAAGTGTTGTACAAACAAAGGACAGGCCCTGCCCCAAAGAGTTTACAGTTTAACATTGGTATTGCTGTTTATCTAAAGGAAGGTGGAGTATGTCATATGAAAATGGAAAACCACCATAGGAGCAGTGTTCTTGTAAAACCGTACAAGGAACTTTATTAAAGAAAACAGTATTATCCCAAAAGCCACTCTCTTTTCCCTGCTTCACGGTAAGAGCTTCTGCCTACAACCTTCCCTAGTCTATCCTGCCTGGTTTCCCGCTGCAGATTTAAAGAAACAGCATGCCCATATCCTTCCACACTATGTTCTCTTAAACTTGGCACTTAAGATTTCTTTTGTACAACGTAGGAATCTTTGCAGAGACTAGATTTCAAATTTTATAGTACTGACACCGTCCTCTCTAGTATCAGTCACTCACTGAGCCTGCATCACTCTTTGAGTGCACTGATAGTATTTGATAGCATTTCGACTCTGGGCCTCTGGCAGCACAGAAGCTGCAGGAGAGCTGGGCTGTATTTGTAGCTCTCCCAAGGACTCTGTGTGCAGCCTCGGACATGTCATTTAACCCCTCAGTTTCCCAGTCTGTGCAATGAGTTTAATGCTATCTATTGGCACACGTGTGGCAACAGAGGCAGGATGAGGCTTAATTCATTGTTTGTCAAATGCTTTGGGATCTTCAAATGGAAGGTGGTATAGAAGTGCAAAGTATTGTCACTATTAGGCCAATTTTTGCAATTTTTAGTGCATCCTCAGCAAAAACTCCCATGGAAGTCAAAGAAGTTCTGCCTGTGTATGGCCTGAGGGAGGACTCCAGGATCTGATCTATTTGTTACTATTATTTTTATTTATGTATCTTATTATTACATTAGTTATTTGTTATGGATACTATTATAGCTGACGGTATCATTTGAACAGCGCATGGAATATATTATTTTCCTGGCCTGACTGTGGTTCTAAGCCCCAATTCAGCAAAGCACTTAAGCAGGTACTTGATTTTTAAGCTTGTGTTTAAATCCAGTCCTATTCAACAAAGCATGTAAACGTGTGATTTAGGGCCAGATTTTTAAACTCCCCTGAGTTAGGCATCTAAATACCTTTAAAATGTCTGGCCCTAAGTGCTTTACTGAACTGGGGCCCCAGGCAGCTGCACTGTATTACCATGCAGGCTATCCAGATGTTAGGAGTGACTTTGGAATTATAGGAGTACTTGTGGCACCTTAGAGACTAACACATTTTTTTGAGCATTTGCTTTCGTGGGCTAAAACCCACTTCATCGGATGCATCCATGAATGTGCATCCGGTGAAGTGGGTTTTAGCCCACAAAAGCTTATGCTCAAATACATTTGTTAGTCTCTAAGGTGCCACAAGTACTCCTCCTTCTTTTTGCGGATACAGACTAACACGGCTGCTATTCTGAAACCTATGGAATTATAGTTCTTCAAACTCTCAGGGCCTGGCAACCTCATGGAAATGACAATGAGCTATAAGGGGAATATTCTCACCTCAGTGAGTACAGGGTTTGCATTGTCCCTAATTAGCTGTTAATGGTTCTATGACTTGTACATGTATACATATTTAGGGATGCACAAGACAGGATAACCTGGAATAACTGGATTAAATTCAAGATAGCCCCTCGTGTCCCCCCCCTTTTAAACACATATAAAGAATGTTTGTTTCTATTATTTGGTCTGCATTATTTTCATGCTGCTTTGGCAATACTCATATGCAGGGCTTGGAAGTGAATTGAGCAAAATGATCACTTAAGAAGAAGAGTAAAAATGCTGACCTCTTCCTAAAAGGAAAGTGATGCAGGTGTGGGAGTAGAGAGTTTGGATTGGGAAAGTTCTCTCATAATCCAAGTTCAGACAGAGTGGACCTTTGAAATCTTGTGGCACTGCATGGGAGGACAATGAAAAGACTCAGCTCAAAATAAGATCAATTTAACAGCACCAATAGTGGCTACAAAAATACATCTCTTGCTGTATCTCTTACTGTGAAGATACAATTAGGAATGCTGGAGGAAAAGATCCCCAGAGTTCAAGAGTTAGTATGGGAATTGCTTGATAAAGTCAGTGCCCTGCATGGAGGCCAAATCTGGCTATCTCAGAGACACTGATTAAAGAAAAGGGGAAACTGAGATGTACGTAAATATCAGAAATACAAGAAATTTGAGTTCCTGGTCTCCCAAAGTGGGCTAGGAAGGAATGCAGGTAAGAAGAAGACCAAATCTTTATTATCTTCAGTCCTGAGTCTGAGCCAATGGGGATTAGTGGTTTGTTCCTACCCTCATTGATCTCAGTGGTGCAGATCCCAAAAAGTAATTTCCATTCCAACTAAGCTCTCATCCCTGTGTAATATATAAACTCACAAAAGATATCCACAGAGAAGGCTGGAATAGGCACTGCTCATGGGAGAGACTTACTTCACCTGTGTGTTCATGTCACACTATAGTACAAACATAAGAAATAAACATTCAAAGGCAGAAAGAGAAATCTTTCCTTAATATAAATCACTTTCCACAAACAAGGAGGTATTCACATCACAAAAAGGGTGTCCACCTTGGATGAGGCCATTTGATACTACTCAACATAGTGCTCACTAGTCTTATCTATCTTATTCACAAGTGCCATCAGTTCCTTATTCCCTAAACAGTAATATGCAGAATAATTTCCTTGGCAGTATTGTGTGATATGTTTGCAAGTTGCATCGTGATGTCAGATATTACTGTGATTACAGAGAATAGAGTTGTTGCCTGAAATGTTTAAGCCAGCGATTGTTATTTCTCACAGAACAAAAGGCAATCTCAAGCGTTCACTCTCCCAAACACTCATGAATTAACTAAATTAGTCAATAATACCTAGCAAGTCATTTGTATTGAGGTGCTGAGTGTGGAAAAAGGGGAGGAGTGCTGTTCACCGTGGAGATGAAGGGAAAGAGCATCTTTGTCCACAGATGCACCAAGTGACAAGGGCTTTAAACTAAGTTCCAAGGGGGCAAGTGACAAAAGCCCAAAGGTGAGCATGAAAAAAGACAACCTTAACAGAGAGCTAGATGTTGTGGGAGGGGGATGTGGAAAATTACACTAGGGTCACAGGGGCAACAAGAGGGAAATCTGTCAGGGAATCTGCTCAGCATTTTAGATGTCTATACACAAATGTAAGGAGTATGGGGAATAAACAGGAAGAATTGGCAGTATCAGTACATAAGCTAAATTATGACTTGATTGGCATCACGGAGTGGGATAAATCTCATGACTGGAATATTGGCATAGAGGGATATGGATCTGTCACATCTTACACTGGGGTTATGTTCCGCAGTCAGCACGTAAAGCGAAAATCGTGTATAGTCAAAATTCCATTGAGTGTAATGGTGGGCGGAATCACCCGCACTACAGAAACAGTATTTAAATTGTTATTTTTCTCTTTTTTTCCGTAAGATGAGACAGACCTGTATAGTGTTCAGGAAGGACAGGCAGGAAAAAAAGGGAGGAGGTGTTGCATTAAACATCAAGAATATATACAATTGTTCGGAGGTCCAGAAGCAGGTGAGAGGCAGACCCAGTTGAAAGTATCTGGGTAAAGGGGGAAAAAGAGGGGTGACATCATTGTAGGGGACTACTACAGACTGCCAAATCAGGAAGAAGTGGATGAAGCATTTCTAGAACAAATAACAGAGTCCTTGTGAAAAGGCAAAAAAGGTTCTCTGGAGTTGGAAACAACTGCCTTAAACTAGCAGTCTGCGGATTTATTTGCAGTATGTACCCATGCGAAGTATAACATACGTTGAGATGGCTGAGTGCCCTGACTGGGAAAAGGTTTATAACCCTTCATTTTCTGTATAGCTTAAATGAGAATGGGATCCAATTCAGCATTCACTGAAATCAATGGAAAAACTTGGATTGACTTCAGTGGGTGTTGGATCAGGCCTTTAATGGGCAAAATGTATTAGCAACTCACGCCTGGCTATTCCAAAAATATCAGGTTTAAATTACTGATGACATTTGTTTGCTGATGTTCAGCAATTTACTTCCTCATACAAAAGACCTCTCCATTGCTAGAGGAGTGGAATGTTTGTTCTTGGGTGTTACCCAAGTCATGTACCTGGAACCTTCTACATTTTTTACTTGCACCCGTCAGACCACAGGAAAAGAAACGTAAGTCTTTGCGCTTAAAAAGAAAGAGAAACTTCCACAAACATAATTTATGACCAGAAAGGGATGATATATTTCCTTTACCTTTCTGATGTCCTCCCTTCCCTAGATTTCACCCACATCCTCCACTACAAACAGACCAGATCTCCCTTCTCCCTGTGCCTTATGCACAGTTCCTTGAAACTAAACACACACTTAGGTTTGGGGCAGGGGTGTTAGAAGGCTGGAATCCCTGTCATCAGAGCCAGCATTAGGCATAAGCAGACTGAACAATTGCTTAGGCCCCGAGCAGCTCAAGGGGCCCCCCCAATTAATTATTAGTATGTGTTGTATGTGGGAGCCCCCCCAAATATTCTTGCTAGCACTGCCTCTGCCTATCGTGGGAGAGGTAAGATTGTGGTGTGTTCTCTGGGTTGGTTGTGCTAATGTTGAGATACGTCTCTGGATTGGGGAATAGAGTGTGTGAGCTGATGATAGCCTTACCTTTCCTTAACTGGCACACAACACAGTTTTTGTGTATTAATTCCTCAGGTTTTTAGGTAGGATCTTTGACACAGCAATGACTCCTTTGACAAGGATCATGTTCTATGCGAAAGGAACCATTGCAGTGTTGAAGGTCCTTCTTCTTATTCAACTGTTCAGCTGTCTCACGAGTAGAGCTGGTTGAAAAATTTCTGTTGGAAGTTTTCTATCAGAAAAGGCTGATTTGATTAAATTTAAATGTTTTGCAGGAACATATCGATTTTGTCAAAGAAATTTTTACTAGCAATTATCAAAATGTTTCATTTCTGTAAGGTGGAAATTTTTTGTTTTGACTTTATCACTTCAACTTTTACGTTGTATTATTATAATTTGTAATATAATATAAAATCTGAAATGTTTCAACTATTATAACATAGCAGTCAAACCAATAAAGACAAATATTTCAGATTACACCTCTATCTCGATATAACGCTGTCCTCGGGAGCCAAAACATCTTACCGCATTATAGGTGAAACCGCGTNTAGAGGTGTATTTCATTTTGCAAAACAATCAGAGGGTTTGATTTTTCATCCCAATTTGGATAAAATGAAATTTTGAAATTTCAGCCTATTCCCTGGAATGGAAATTAACACTTTTCACCCAGCTCTATTCCAGGGCTCCACTCCTGGATCAGCTGATTGAAATCTTTTTGCAGAACCACTAGTTGCTTCATAGAAGATCCTCATGGTCATAAATCTCCTTTTCCGTCAGCTAGTGGTGACACGTAGTGGGGGTGCTATCCGAGATCAAAGCCGTATTGGGCTAGGTGATGTACATACACACATTAGCATACAGTCCCCACTTCAAAGGGTTTACAATCTAAACAGACAAAACAAAGAAAGTACAATGCCCATTTTACAGATGGGGAATGGAGGCACAGAGAAATTAAGTGATTTGCCCAAGGTCACACAGGAAGCCTGTGACAGAGCTGGGAATTGACCCAGATCTACTGAGTCCCAGTCCAGGGGCTGAACCACAAGACTGTCCTTCCTCTCAGCATATGTGGTCGCAAGGGGTGCTCCACTGCAGCCAAATCACCAGATCTCTCGTGCAGTGCCTGAGGTGCTGCTGGGATTGCAGGAGTTATACCATGATCGGTAACTTTTCCCCTTTCCCCCTGGTGGTGGTGGGTAACTTCCAGCTGTTGCTACTGGGAAGCTGACTTAATTTCCATCCCCATCGTGCTGCCTCCTGGCTCCTCTGCTTAACTAGGAAATCATATTTTTCAAAATTGAAGCCTGTCCTCCATTTTATTGTACTCCCATGGTAGACATCTGGCCACTGCTCGTAACGTTGGGGAAAAGGGAACGATGGATTAATGCTGCCATGCAGATAAGTGTTTTGTTTGTCTTAGGGTTTTTCTAGAGCACCAACCACTGTAATTATTATTATCATCATCATCATTAATATTACAGTTTTACCTATAGGCCACAGCTAAGACCCTGGCCCCATTGTGCTAGGAGCTGTACAAACACACAAGACAAGTCCCTTCCCTGGAAAGCCTACACTTTAAATAGACGAGACAGATGAAGGCTGGGAGCAGAAACAGAGGCACAAAGACTTGCCCAACATCACACAGCAGGGTGAGTGGTAGACCAGGACTGGAACGCAGGGTTCCTAGCACAGTGTGCTATCCACTAGACCACTCTGCCTCTTTATGATACCTCTGCACTTCTCTGCTCTGTGAGTGTCGGACAGGATGTTTTAAGACTTGTGCTGCATAAAGGCAGGCAGTCTTTTCTTGAGTTCCAAGCCCAATCTGGGAAATAAAGAGATGCTTCCAGAATAATTAAAAATAATTTCAAGGAGTCTCAAAGAAGGAGATGGAATGGTGGGAGTGGCTGGTGCCAGCAGGGCAGAGACCAGCTCTGCTCCTGTCTCCAAGAACACTAGCCACCAGTTGCCTGTTACCCAGCAAGACACACAGCAACCCGTCAGGGCACAGAACTCGCTCTTTGTTGGCACTGCTTTCTTTTTTAATGCTAGCTCTATGTAATTATGTGAAGTTATTATTGTTGGCAATATACTCTGGGTACAGTGGTTAAACACGGTACTTGGATTTGTCTTGCTTGCTAGATATTCTAGATACTGTAGTAAGTGAAGGCCCTGTAGCATCTGACAACAGATACCATAGCTAATTTCTTCATTGCTCTCTGCTATTAGCTTTGATTTTTTCCCCCCCTTGGTGGGATATGTGGACAGGTTTCTGTAGCGGATGTTATGGGGCTGTTTCTTGGTGTAGAATCAGCCACTTTCTTCAGAAGGGACATTGTCTCTTATCTCTCCTTCTGCCTGTATTGGTAGGGACACCCTGTGGAGGATCTGCTCTGGTTCTCATGGCTTGAACTATTGGTGTGGATCAGACTCCTTGCTCAGGAAGCTTTTCTACATGCTACGCTGTTGATAAACTCAGTAGACTCTTCTGATTTTCCGAATAAAGGTTTTCAGGAAATGGATGCAGTGGCTGTTTGAAACTGGTGTCTGTAGTTTTTGTGGGTTAGATTGTAAGCTCTCAATGTAGATTTAGGTCAGTTATCTCCCAGGCTATTTATCGACTGTGCTGTTATGATTCACTTGGTTCTTTGTGCTTGTTTTTTTCCTCCATCTCCACTCTCCAAGAGAATACGGGACAAGTCTGGCTAGGAAAAAATGGGCTGCTTTTCATCTTAGATGGTGAAAGGCAACTCACACATCACAATCTGCATGGCTCTGCACCCAGCAGCATGCTTCATTAGCTTTCTACAAAGGGGAAATTTGTTTTTAGTGGCCAGTTTTAAACAGGTTTGTTTTCTGAGAAACCCATTTTCCCTCAGTTTGTGACTGCTGAATAATGATTTGTCAGATTCGCCATGTATTTATGTTGTACTAGCTATTGGAATTTAATAGTCTTACAGTCATTAGGCTGGTTGCTTTATAACCTTGCAACTGGTCTGTCTATATGAGTACAGGAAATGATTCTCTCCATCCCTTATCTGGTGCTTCCTTGCCTGGTGTAAAGGGGGCAAAAATGGCCACTGTGGAAATAGGAGGGGGCTCCCCTGCTAGTGTGGCCAGCCCTATTCCCAGCATAGGAGTATGTGTGTGGGGGTCTATGGGGACTGAAGGGGTGGGTCAGAGATGTGGTATGGCTGGTGTGTACTGTGGTACAGCTATTTTATGTTCCTTGGCTTGCAACATGAGTTACAGTGTTATCAACTCTTGCAATTTGATAATGAATCTTCTTGTATTTGTTTTCTTAAAGCCCCAGTCACATTGTTATGTGAGACTCTCAGCTGTTTTAGGGGAAAAAAGTTTCTAGCCCTTGTGGTTGCAGGAAAAGGCTTGCAAACGTGAACCCTAAAGGCTCAAAATCCACAAAGCAAATGAAAAGAACCCATCATTTATTATTTTCACAAGTCGCATGATTTTTAAGCCTGCGTCATGATTTTGAGGGGCCTGACTCATTATATTTGAACAGGCAGGGTTGGCGAGACTGATTAGAACAGCCCCGGGGCATCTGTAAATCGCTTCTCAGGACCAGACATCACCTGGTGTCCTGGCGATCAGTGAGCCTCAGAGGTGGCTTTATACCACCTATATATGTTCAGCCACCAAAGGGCCAGTCCCAAGCACTGGGTCTCTGTGTCCAAGCTTGACGTTAGTAAGGTGTAGATTATAATGTCCGACATTTACTGAAACGCACACATCTAGTTTTGCATAAAAATGCCCTATTACATCATAAATTAATCGTGAGTGATCATTTTAAGGGAGGCAGCATGGTTTAATCAATTGACCAGGGACCCGAGACTCAGGAATTCTTTTGTTTTAATCCCACTGTGCGTGACTATACGTCTCTGAGCCTCAGTTTCCCCAGGTGTAAGATGGGGATCATAATACTTACCTTCCAATGGTGTGATGAATAAGAAGAATAAGGAGTGATGAGCTTCCTCTGAGCTATCTCTGTGCCCAAATGGAGCTGGATTTGGGCCTAGTTAGTGTTTGTAAAGAGCTGTGTAAGTACCAAGTGCTAGTATGATCATTGTTCCTTTATGTCTGTTTAATTCATTGGGCTAGTATGTATTACTCTGTATTCTGGAGCCGTTGAGACACTCATTGGACCCCAGCATATGAGTGTACATTTGAACACAGATTTTTTTTAATGCTTTCAGAGTGTTAGGAGTGGTGGGAAATATGTGTAAGTCTCTTATCTGGGCTGATGTGACGTCACAGGAATGAACCTAGAAGTGCATGGAATTTACTGGAGATGGGAAAGTGTCAAACAAATGTAATTTGAATGACAGCATTCTCTCTCGTACAGATATCGAAATTTAAAAGGTACTCTCATAGCATAGGGCAAGGAAGAACACTCAGTATTAATAGATTTTTAGGCCTAAAAAACCCACTCGGGACCAGGTTTTTATTTCCTATGCACCAGTGTAATCCTGGAGTAACTCCAGTGACTTAATTGCAGTTAATCTGGGTTTACATTGGTGTAACAGATCAAAATGTGGCCTAGGCATTAAACAAAGAAACGTACGCAGAGTTCAACAATCGGGTAATTCTTATATAGGTGTGGTTGTAAAATAAACAATAATCCCAGGTGAAAAATGTCATTAGCCTTGCGTTAAGGATGAAAGAACCTATCATTTTAGCACAAAACCTTTAAGAGACATAAAAGGAAGAAGGGTTAGAAAGCTTGAAAATTCCAAGTAAAGGTACACTTTACAAAAACTCAGGCGAATCACATTTTTCACCTGGAATTGTTTAGCTTACAGCTGCACTTGCATGAGTGGGCTGATTGTTGAACTCTTTTTGTATTACCCTATATACAGGGTGGGCCCACAGGGCCAGATATTGATCTGTTACACCAGCGTAATACACACATTGACCATGCAGACTCTCTGATGTATGTGGAAAGTACAGTTTCTATCTAATTCCCCTTTTCCTCCCACATTAAATAAAAGAAGAAGAAGAAGAAGCAGTGTCAGCAAGAGCAACAACAAAACACCTCATTGAAAGCACCACTCTGCATTTGGAAATTCTTGGCTAAGTCATTTTGGAAATATGATGGGACAAAGTTAAAGAAATCTTCAAAATGTGAATGCCCCCCATCCCCCAATGTCTGATTTCCCCAAAGGTACACTGACAAATTCTACCCTTGAATAACAACAGGCAGGTGAAATTTCAGGGGGACTGGTTGGCTGCTGGTAGAAAGGGAAGAAAGGAAGGGGTGTGCATGTGTCTCATAACCAGGCTTATCATCGAAAGCAAGTGTATACTTAAACTATGAAGAGACTAGCATCTCTCTCCAAGGTATGAAGGTTATATTCCCTACCTCAATTTAATTGAGAAGCTGAGCCCCTGGAAAGCATGTACCCTTTAACTGCATGCACTCCAAGGCAGGTGTGAATTTTTATTCTACGGCTGTATTAAAGTGTAGTATCCGCAGCCTTCAGGCATTGCAAGGTGATACAGACTCCATTTTGATGATTTAATTATATACAATATCGCCCCTTTCCCTTTGTCACAGGGCAACTGCACCTGTAATCTCTCCCAATGGTCCACTCCAGGCGTGCCCAGCCAGGTCTCAGGTCTCCAGCTGTCACCTGTCTGGACAGGGACCCTGGTCCACTCCTTTCTGACCAGGGTTTTTAAGGTGGCCCAAGCCCCTACCTTATCCTGTGATATCCCCAGCAATCCAGCCTGCCTGAAGGCCAGCACCTGTGCTTTGCTTTCTCTTGGAGAGGTATGAACAGTGTATTGCCAGCAGGTACTGGTTACGACACAGCTCTTTCTAAGCAAGCACATTTATTCTTAAGGGAAAAGCATTAAAAGGAAAACATAAAAACAATAAACAGATTTAAACCCACATGAAACACCAGGCATCATCCACTAGTCTTATGGGGCCCTAGTAGGCCAAAGTCTTTCCAACTCTTTCACAAGGGTTGGGGCCCTCCTTGGACCAAAAGTCCTGTCCATTTGTTGGATCAGAACAAAGGCCCGGAGTCTATTTAATTAAATGCATCCTTTTTAAGCCACAAGCCCTTTCGTTGTCAGCTGCTCTCTGGAAAACCCATTTTGAACCAGTATATGCAAGTGTCCCCAGGGTTGGCACCTTTCTGGATGTGTTTACAACCAAAGTGATTCACCTTAATCATCCCCTACTGTTTTTGGTTCCTGGAGGAGCTGAATAACCCTCCTCCCTGGAGTTGCCTACAGTCCCTGGCCTGCAGTATGGATAAATGTAATACAATACGGTGCCCAAAGATATTTGCACGCAGTTGCAGTATCTGTCACACCCTCTCTCGTATAATATTTGTCCTTGTATCTTCCCCTTTCATGCTAAATAGCTGGTGCGAGAATCTCTTCTCTTGTGAAAGGCATACATAAATGTCAGCAGCATAAATCAAATTTGGAGTTTATAGGAGGGTGTAGCAAGCCAAAATACATTAAAATAGTTTTGAAAGGTCAACGGCAGGTCAGTTTTGGAAGCCCTCATCTCTCTCAATCATCTTGTGTGCTTTGTTCCAAGTTTGTTGGAAAACGTCATCTCTGGGATAACGCGGCAGGCTGAATTTCAGGTTGACGAGTTTGGTTCTGGTGCGGTAAGCTGGAATTGTTTGAAAGAGTGAAACGTGGAAAGCAGGTTTTATAGTAACGAGAAGCTAGCTGCAACCTTGGAGGCAATCTTGGAGGCAAAATCTGCCAGCCCAGAAAAGAGAAAAAAGACTTCCGTTTCTCGACAATATGCCTATGCCATCTTCTTTATAGCCTCTAACAATTAATAGGTTCTGAAATGTTCTGAACTTGGTATGCTCCTTTGTTTACCAAACACCTTTCACACCCATAAGTCTGAAATTTCACTTGTGCACTAACAAATGATTGCTCTTCCCAGAACTGTACAACATGACGTTTATTGAGTTTATGGGTATAATTTATAGTAAACTTTTCAAGATTTGTGAGTAGGCGAGAAAATATGTATTTAAAAACTGAGAGTCCTCCAGGGGCAAATCCTACTCCCTCCTCAATGGGTACAGCCAATTCCAGATTGCACTGGGAACTAGTCAGTTCTGTTGCTCAGAGAGGATGTAGGGAGGCCATTCAGGGGATCCACACACCCTGCATAGCGACTCGTACAGCTCTGCAAGCGCGTTATCTTGCAGTTGCATGAGAGTGGGAGGTTGTGGGTGGGGCAGATATGCGATAGGGGCAGACTGATCTCTCATGAGGCCGATCCACCAGTCATTGAGCTGTATGGAGAGGAGATACAGGCACCGTAGAGGTTGCTGAAGCTTCAAGGCTGCAGTATCAGGCACTGGGCTAATAATGTGAAAAAAGTACTCACAAATCTTCCCTTGAGTGGGAAAGTGAAATTCAGTTCAGCCATATTTGTGACTAGCGCCTGACAAATAGGGTGAAATTAACGCTTGTGTGGAGGGTCTGCACAAGGGCCGAGTCACTATTTTTGCTGTCAAAGTAGGGCTGGTAAGTGATGGGTAGGCCTGGTGCTGGGCATTTGTGGGGCAGTTCAACCCAAAATTCAAATATTGGTAATTTTTTTTGAAAATTTTACAAAATTTGTGAAATTATTCAAGGAATATGCTCCCAGATCATCTACTATCTCTATTTCAAAGCTACTCTGCACTCCTGGGAATAGGAAGGCTACTATGAATTTCCCCCACTCCCTTGCACTGGACAGCTCAACTTTCTAAACTGTTTTTCTGATTTTTCAGGACCTGTCTCAAGTTTCATGGGTATAACAGGAGGTCGAATTTGACACTGCCCACTTGTTTTGCAATACTTCCTGGGAGACTTCACCTACCATAAATATAAGCCATAGATGAAAAAAAACTACTGTAGACATGAAAAAATGGACTTCACACTTTAGGAAAAGATAAGGGCAGTTCGTGATGCCACCTTGCCTTTGAAAGAAGGATGTATTTATCTGTGGGATAAATAACTGGGGTAGCTTAAGCCCGACCCAGTTTTGCATCTAAAACATATTGAGAAATGAAACAGGAGTTACAGAAGTTTGATGTCTCCCATGCAAATGCCTCTGTAATTTAAACAACAGGAAATCAGGCAAAAAAGTAATAAAACAAAGTATAAATGATCATCTCTGTTTAGTTAATGATTAACTTTCATTAAAAGTTTATGTGACATCTTGATTAAAGACTGCCAGAAATGTGGTTATGGCAAAGGGTTCTAACAGCCTGCATGCTAGGGGGTCACTGAGGTATAAGCTTCCAGGCTGTCTTTACAGGACACTGTGGGTTATGTCTGCTCTAGAGCTGGAAGATGTCTATGAGGAGATACACCTGTGCTAGCTCTGAGTGAGCTAGCGTGCTAAAAATAGAAATCTACCCGTGGCGGTGCGAGTGGCAGGCAGGGCTACTCCACCTCCCCAGGTATGTACCTGTCTGAGACCACAGGCATGTACTGGGTATGGCTGGCCCCTCCTGCCATTTGTGCAACCACAGCCATACTCTTATTTTTCGTGCGCTAGCTTTGATCAAGCTAGTGCAGGGGTGTGTCTCCTTGAGCTGGGAATCACCCCACCTCCCAGCTCCAAGTGTAGCTGTGCTTTGTGTGGGTCGAAGCACACGCTCCTTTGGCTGGCAACTAAACTTCCGAGGCGCCATTGGGTTGCAGAGCAGCTGCACAAAAGGAAGGGTGATGCACAAGGCTCACCTTTCAAGGCCATGTGGCCCCAGGTGAGGCGGTTTGGGTTCTGGTGTAGACTGCAGGGACTGGAGCAGGAAAAGGGAACCACATTTTTTGGAGTTAAATCTGAGTTGCATTGTAGCGAGAAGCCAAGAGAGATAGAGAGAGATTCGAGGCTTCTCCTCTTGGTGAAAGGCCAGTGGTACTTTTCTGAGGCTTTGCAAGATGAAGTTGCCTGTGCACAGTCTGGGACCACCTCTGTTCCAGGACATGGGACCCGCTGACATTTTGTAAATAAACAAATTGCACTATGAAAATACCCTGACTCTGCACCACCAATTGCTGCATCCAGCAGGACCCTTCAAGGCCTCAACACCTGTTACTGCTCAGCAGTGGGGCAACAATACTGTTTATTGCCTTTGATTTCAATATTCTCTGTTCTCAGTTACAGTCACCAGTCACAGTGGAACCAGAATGAGTGGAACAAATGGAAGTTAATTTTAGAAAAAAAGTCTGCTAGAGTACTATACAGAGTGAATATATTTTTGTTTCTAAACATCAAATACTTCTATTATTGGTGATGGTTAATGTTCTTTCTCCTTCAGTCATGCATCCCTAATCCCATCCAGATGTAGGATGTTCTCAATGGAAAAACAGGCAAATCTCCAAACAACACAGGGCTAGATTCTCCCACCCTTACTCACAGTGTGGGGTGTCTTACACCTTAAGTATTTCCAGTGTAATGCTTGGGACTCACTTGAGAGCTCAGGTACTAATCAGTGTGACTGAGGATATGTCTATACTGTAATCACAGGGTGTGACTGTGGTTCATGTAATCATACACAAACAATGATCTAGCTAGCTTGGGTAGCGGAGCAGTATATCCACGGCAGCACAGGTTTCATCTTGGTCTGTACAAGCCTGCCTGGAACATTGGGTAATTACTCGAGTGGCCCGTGCTGCTGTGGCTTCACTGCTCTGGTCCCCAAGCCAGCTAGATTAAAGCTAGGTCAGGTACGTATGCAGGAGCTGCCGTACAGACATACCCTGTGGGTTGAAGAAAGTAGCCATTGTAATTGTGAAAAATGAGATAAATTGGCACAATGGGGGCAACGCTTTAGAAAAGATGTGGTGTAATGATATTCTGTAAGGAGGAATAAAAGGTTATCAACTAAGGGCCAGACTGAGGCTCCCCATTCCACTCACACTCCTGCCACAGGACTTAGCCACCGCTGCAGCACTTGCACTCATTATACTGTCTTCTGTTGACTTGCTGTGTGGTGCTGGGAAATTTGCTTAACTTATCAGTTCCTATCTATAAAATGGGGACAATAGTACATACCAATTTCACAGAGATAATGTGAGTTTTAATTACCGGTAATTATTATTTAAAATACTCTAACTTCTCTAGATGATAAACAATATATACATTATGTAGTGAGCCGGATCCTTAGCTGCCGTAGCTCCATTCTGGAGCTGGCCTCCCAATGATAAAAGCATACTTACCAAATCCCAACATGAACACACAAATAATACAATGAATTTAGAGCGTGATACAAAGCCCACTGAATTCAATGGGAGTCTTTCCATTGACTTCAGCTGGCTTTGGATCTGTCTCTAACTTTGTAATATTAAAGAACACAAGCAAACAACCAACCAACTTGAACAACAATTTAGAATTTATAACTGTTCAGGTCAGGTGCATACACTTCGTTAGACTGGCTGGATTGCAAAACAAGCTTGTGCTCCTGAGAGTGTGAGGAATTACCTCAGGTTGAAACGTAACAATGCATACAGCCTCACCCTGTTTATAATACCAAAGCCTTCAATCCATAATGTCAGTTTCACAAATGGGACGAGTACAGAAAGGAGACCAAAAGTAATTATGGGGACTTGGAAATATTTATGGCATTTCATTCTCTATGTTTTGCTGGGTAAGTTAATATTCAATTGGACTAAATATATTGTTATATGTTTTTATGCAATGTTCTACATTAAGAATATAATATAAAGGCTACTGAAACAGATTTCAGTAACTGAAACAGGCTAAAAAGTTGCAAACTGCTTAATATTTCTCATTAGGATTTATTTTTAGTTTGCATTGTGTCTCAGTATTCAATGAGGTATTGAGTCTATACATAAAGTCTGCAGTCAGTAGAAAATTAGAAATAGATTAAAGGACAGTATCTGACAGTCTTTCATATCAACAGCACAACACAGTGTCTGGCTGGACTGTGTGAAGATTTATTTATTTATTTAGCCTTAGGTCTTATTTTGTCATCTATGAGAAATATGAATGGCACACCTTCCTTGCCAGTCTTTTCACCCCCACCAAAGAATCTTCAGTAGTAGAACATGGATTATGCTACTTGTGCTGTCCTACACTATCCCTGTACAGCAATTGTTTTTGAGATAATATTTAGAAATTCTGAGGCATTTCATAAAAATGATTTTCTTCTATTAGAGAATGTTTTAAAACATCTTATAATCTAATGTAGCACCAGTAATAGTTTTTGTCACTATTCAGTACTTACTAACGTGACACAGAAGACTACACAAGCTGTATCCTACAGTTCAATCTGTATATTGGATCAGAAAGTGTATCCTAGTGCAGTAGGAATGATTTGATATGTTATGCTATATTTGAAAACACTAACATAATATATATTTCCTATGCTACGGTAGACTCCAATATGGCTTCAGATAGATGGACTCTGATTTATACCAGCTGAGGATCTGGCACTTTGTTTCTAAACACTTACACAATCAGAATCAAATTGCTAGCTTATTAGAAAGAGTGCTCCTAACAGATAATATTAAAGATAGATAATAGACATATAGGCTAAACTCCACACAACTACAAGTCGGGGCAGACTTCACAAGATGAGTATATGACACTAGTAGTCATTGTACTTTGTATTATTTGTAATACTTTGCCACAGTAGAAACCGCACTGGCTACACTCTAAAAAGAAATTTTAGGACCTATAGGAGATGTTGAAATCTACTTTCACACATGGTTGTCAGCTTCAATAGTTAATATTTACTCATATTTCATGACACAGGGAAACACAGGATAGAAGGGAGTTCTGTCTAATTATTATTTACCTTCTATGGTGGCAAAGTAATAATTCTTGAGGGGCAAATACCTGACATGCCCAGAGGGTTAGTTACCAATACAATGGATAACTTTGAGTTGCAAAACAGAGCAGGGGGAAATACTTGAATAAATGAGTACTTTGCAACTGGGACTGGAGTCAGAAATTTATTTTGAAAGAGTCTTGCAGTTTTTTTATTCATGTTTTATTGCTTCCTCTATTCTACCATACAGTCACTTGGGTGTGTGTGTGTGGGGGGGGATATTGGTAAGTTTGAGGGTGGATCAAAGGCAGAGAAGAAATTTTGGCATTCTTTGTGCACACAAAGGCAATTGTTTTGATTTATACATATTTAACAATAGCTAATATAAAGACTAGGAGCCAGATTCTCCACTACCTTGTATCCTGTGTTGTTGCTTACATCTGTACCAAAGGGGTGTAAAATGCTACTATTCCAATTTGGGTGTAAATGACCACACAATTTGCAAAGCAGGGGACAGTCAGGTCCTAAGACTTTATTAAAAATTCTGTAGTCTTATTTATATAAACTTTAAAGCAATGATATTTGATTTAGAACTAGAGCTGGGTGAAATTTTTTGGTGAATAGTAAATTTGGGGATTTTTTTTGGGGAGGGGGGCACCAAAACTATTTGCCACTTGGGAGAATAATTTGGGGCTGAAAAAGAGATTTTTTTTGAAAACGTCAAAATGAGATGTTTCAACATTTGTTTCAAAACAACAATTTTTTGTTTTGTTTCAGCAAGAAAAAATGTAAACATTCAGGTTCAGTTCAAAATTAACAATTTTCTCCATTGCTCAGCTTTATTTTGAACAGTGATGACAGTAGCCAGACTAGTGGTCTGGGATAATGGGCTGCCAAATTGTTATATAAGGTGCAGTGTTACCAAGTCCTGTGATTTTACAGCAAGTCTTGTGATATTTTACTTAAAGCCCCAGCTCCTCGAGAAAAGTGAGTTTCAGCCTTTTTTTTTTTTCTAAATAAGATTCTAGCCCTCATTATTGTGAGGAGAAAAGCTTGAAAATATGACCTGAGTGGACATGGAAGGTTCAGAAACAAGAAGGGAAAGAAAAAGACCCAGAAATGCATTATTTAAAAAAAAAAATCCAATGATTTTAAGTCAATCGCAGGATTTCTTGGGGCCTCATTCATGATTTATAAATTTCACAAATTTTCTTGTGTGTGTAGAATACTAAAATTTGATTTATAAAACAGTTTGTTCAGAGTACATTATGGAATTGGTTAAATTAGGAGCTTGTGAGATTTTAATACTAAATTTCTCCAGTTCAACATGTTAGGGTGACCAGATGTCCCAATTTTATAGGGACAGTCCCAATATTCAGGGCTTTGTCTTCTATAGGAACCAATTACCCCCCACTTCCTGTCTGGTCACCCTATACTCTGAGGGCTGAATAGTTCACATAATGGAAATTATAAGTTTATTTAACATTACCTGCTTTATGACTGCCCATACTGAAAATGGCCCAGTCAACCACAAATTCCCATAATTCCTTTTGAATGGCTATTAAGTCTAGACATAAATGCATAAATTTGAGATATTGGAAGAAAAATACGGAAGCTATTTAAGAACTAAGGATAAAATAATTGTTCTGAATACAAATATAGTACAATTTTGTCTTTCTAAAACCGATTTAAAGTGGAATTAACATTATTTAACAAAAAAATTTAATATTAATAAAATCAAATAATACCTAGTTTTAAAATAATGAATAGAAACTAAAAGTCTCCTCTACTGCTTCTGTAGCTCCTGAATTGCGTCATACAAGTCCAGCCACAACTGGATTATCCACAGGAACAACTCTTCCTTTGTCAACAACAAGCACAAGGGATAGCACAGCTCCTTTAAACCCCTTGGAAACAGA
>QXTE01000247.1:1949477-2119220 GCA_003942145.1 Platysternon megacephalum | reverse complement strand
TGATGCCTTTATTTTCACAATTATATAGAAAGGATAAATGCAGAACAGAAAGTGTAAGGGCCTGATTTTCTAGGGCAGTGGTCTCCAAAGTGGGGTGCGAGCGTTTTTTTTTTTTTTTGCTTTGGCAAAAATGGTAGAGGCAGCGTGGCAGGGGGTGCGTGCTCAAAATTTTTTTACTGATAGGGGTGCACGATCAAAAAAGTTTGGAGACCACTGTTCTAGGGCACTGAACAGCAGCTCCCATTGATCTCAGCTGCCATTTGGGATGCTCATTGTCTCTAAAAATTACACCCTAAATGACTTGCTTAGGGTAAAACCAAAAGCCAGATACACAGACGAGGATCTCCTGACACCCAATATTGGGCCGTAAGCAAAGGTGTGAAAAATGGAAATGTGAACATTTTCAGTTAGAGATGGTTGGGAATTTGCCAACAAACGGCTGGATTCACAGAATCAGGCTCCAATGGGATTCCCAAAACCCCTGCACAGCTGCCTCCAAATCCTGTAGGTGCCTAAGCTCGCTTGGCGTCTACATTTTTGCAGTAAAAGTTCTCTAGGTGCCCATGTTTCTGCCTCTGAGCACATGCACTGCCTCTCCATGCCAGGCAGCCAGACACCTAAGCCTCAGATCTATGTATGAGCCAGGGACAGAAAGGTGTTTGGCCATGTAACTCTCCCGAGGGACCCAACCAGATCAGGCCCGTGTAGGTGAACTTACACAAAGGATGAGTTCCCACATAACTTTTGGCCTAGTGGTTAGGGTACCCCGTTGGGATGGGGAAGACCCTAGGCTTAACTCTCCCCTCCACCTGAGGTGGGAGAAGAAATTTGAACTAGTATTTTGCACTTTTCAAAATTCCAAATCCTGCATCTTGGCAAGGGGGTTAGACTATTAGATGATCCTTCTGGTCGCTTCTAATCCTATGGTTTTATGATTCGCAAATGAGCACCCTAATCATTGGGCTATGTCTGCTGTTGGTGGGGGGAGGGTCCCCTTTTTTTAAGCAATTCCAAGGTGGTGAAATAATTAAAAAAGTCATTGGAGCAGTGGGACTTTTGCCTGGGTCATCCATCTCGCAGGTGAGCATGCTACCACCAGGCTGCAGAGTCACTGGGCCCCACAGAGCAAGGAGGAGAGTGAGTCTGTAGCTTGGTGGCTAGTGCACTGAACTGGCAGATCCAGTCCCCCTGCGCCAATGGCTTTAATTTTAAAATTCTTTCTTTGTGAATCTAGCCCTATTTCAACAGAGAAAAGCAGATTCATTTTGTAATTAAACCCCAAAATGTGGTGGGACATGGTCAGATTTGACAAACTTTTACATCAATTCGTTTTTAATCAAAATTGTTCAGGTTTGAGCATTGGCCTGCTAAACCCAGGGTTGTGAGTTCAATCCTTGAGGGGGCCACTTAGGGATCTGGGGCAAAAAATTGGTCCTGCTAGTGAAGGCAGGGGGCTGGACTCGATGACCCTTCGGGGTCCCTTCCAGCTCTATGAGATAGGTATATCTCCATATATTATTATTATATTATTATTATTACTGGAATTTTTCAGAAATGTCAGTTTTCCTGTTTCAAAATTGAAGATAGTTGATTAAAAACAAGTATCGAATATTTTGATTGACTCAAAGCAATATTTTTGTTATGTAGTTTCAATTTTTTGGGGGAAAAAAGCACCCTGAGATATTATTTATCGTCACTTGTTTTCACAGGCCATGGCATCATGAGATCCAAATCTTTCATTGCATTTCATAGGTGACTGAAAGTCAATGGAATTTGTTCTCCAAAATCACATAGATGCTTTTGCAAATCCCACTCAACAATATTATCTTTTTTTTATTAGTGTCTAATCCAACACCTACTTGAGTCAAAGAGGAGACTCCCATTTAATGTAATTGTTATTGGATTAGTACCTTAATGCAGAACCAAAATCAAGTGTTTAGTTCATGATCCAATCCCTATTGAACTCAGTAATAGTCTTTCCATTGACTTCAGTGGGTTTTTGATCAGGCCCTACAGTCCTGATCCAGCAAAGATCTTAAGCATGTGCTTACAATTAAGCACATTCTTAAATGCTTTGCCAGATTGGGGCCTAATATAGCACAGATAATAGACATGTCAGCACTCCACATTCCCTGTACAGCTCCTCTTTTCTTGAAAATTATTATGTTGTGATTCAAGTGGAAAGCAGGAGCCAAATTTGTAAAGAGGCTCTGATTTGTATCTGCTTGAAAATTACTTTCCCATCTCTTTCCTTGGGGAAAGGAGCATGGGCTAGTGATTGAAGCTTTGGTTCTTCAAACTCGCAAAAGTATACCATGAAATATTTTCTTAGGCAAAATGGAATTGCATTTGATTTATCTCCACGCCCTTGTATTATTGTTTTTTTGCAAGAATTACGGAAATATATTACATGGCACTGGGGAAAAAAAAACCCCCAACAACTTTGCACAACTTGCAAGAGAAGTTAGCCAAAAGGAAGCTTTAAATTTCAGTTACAATAGAGCTGCTAATGCTGACAGATGACAAACTGGGGATTGTGAACAATGCTAGACTCTTCTAATGTTATAGATTTTAACATCATTATCAATGCATTCATTTCAGCTATATGCCATTTTAATTGCATGCAGCTTATTTCTATGTTTTATAGAGCTAGATCTGCAACAGGAAAATGAAAATAACAAAATGAAAATGAATGAATTATGCAAAGGAATCGTCTGAATCAGTTTTTCTACTTTATACGTGATTCATTTTTTCTGTGATGCTTTTATACGGCTGGTTACTGCATGTCAACCACTTGTCTTGGTGGGTCTTCTGTTTACAACAGGAGTAACAATTTCAGGATTGCCAACCCTGAGCATTGAAAACTCATGAGTCAGGCCCCAACACTCTTAAAACTTACTTAAAATCATTAGATTTTTTAAAATAAGTGTTGGGTTCTCTTTATTTGACTTCTAATCCTTCACGGTGCCCTGGGGTCATATTTTCTCTGCAATTGTAAGGGCTAGGAACTTACATTTTTATAAATGAAAGCAGAGATTGTCAGGTAATCACATGCCTCCAGGGACTGAGGCTTTAAGAAAAACACAACCTATTGTGAGACTCACAATCAAATCTCATGCTTCAGGGCTTCAGCTTGTCACATTACATGGGTCAGGAAGGAATTTTTTCCCCAATGCACAATTGGACAGATGTATTCTGGGTCCCCCCTCCCCCAGCCATCTTCTTCTGAAGTATTAGGGATTGGCCCTGGCTGGAGATAGGACCAAGTAAGGTGGACCAGGATGCCCAGATGGTACACAGAATCCTCTGTCTTAGACACCTAGCTAAGGGTGTGTCTTGTTTATATGCTCAGGGTACAACTGGTTACTGCATTTTGGATTGGGAAGGCATTTAGATTGGTAGGGAATTTGGATGTTTTTTCCAGTCTTTCTCTGCAACGTAGGGCTTGGCTCACCTGCTGGGATCATCTGAGCATGTTTTACCTAATCCATTCTCTGCTATTGCAAAGCACTTGGGCATTGGTGGCACCTTGGTCTCTCCTGTTCTCTGCCTATGGCACACAACAGTTTAGTCCCCTGAGGACGGAAATGCTTTAGTCTAACCCAAGTTATTGGACTCAACACCGGGGTAACCGGGTGAAATGTAAAGGCCTGTGATATACAGGAGGTCAGACCAAATGATCTAATGGCCCCTTCTGGCCTTAAATTAGAGTTGGCAACACTGCATTCTGGATGCATTTGTCCACATGTTGGAGACTTTTGGATTTTGTTCCTGGTTTGGCTGATGTTTTATGCCCTGATCCTGCATATGCAAGGCTCTTAACCTTATGCTCTGGAAGTGATCACACTGAAGTTACTCCATTGACTTCAGTGCAGTACAGAGAAGAATCAGACCCACTCTTTCCATAGAAACGGACTCCTCACTCTCCTGAAGAGAATTCACATCTGCATGCACTAGGAAACAAATCCTCTGGCTCAGATAAGGATCACAGAAAGCCACTGATGTAACAAAACCAATGGAAATCACAGGAGTTGGAGGTTAAGGGCAAGAGTTGGGAACTGACATCCATTGGTTATTGTAGAGCAAGGCTCCAAGAGATGTTCTATATAGTTTCTTATACCAGGCTCATCATGGTAGGATCTGAACATTTAATCATGTGACTATCTGTCACGTTTTCTTTCTTCTCATCCTCTTCCCATGGGGACAATTGTGTATGCTTTGTTTTTCTAGGGTTTTTGCTATGCACATGCTGCTCTGTTTTTATATTAGAAAAAGACACAGTTTAAAAAAGTGCACCTTGGACTTGGAGTGGAAGGTGATGAGGTTTGGGATGGACCTTAGTAATTGGAGACGTCGTTCCAGTCTTGGGCTGCTCTCCCCCCCTCCCCCCCCCAAGAAAGCTCTCTGCACAAAGGAGCTTTACCCTTATCGAGTTCAACTATGCCAGAGGAGAAGAGTTGTTGACCATGGTCTTCATCATGGAGCTTTAGGTGATCTTTTAGATATCCTGGGCCCAGGCCATTGAATGCCTTGTAGATAGTGACTGAGACTTTGAATTTGACTCAGTGTTCATATGGCTAAGGAGCTACAGTTGTATGAATCTGCTAGCCTAATCCCCCAGTGTAGAGGTGGGGAAATGCTGGAGCTTGGGGGAATGAATTCTATTTCCTTCCCACCCCCGAACACCAAGACTGCCCTGCACATAGCCCATTAAACTGGGGGAGGCTGCTGGCCCTGCAGAAGTGCCCTTGTCTCATCACATGTACATCTCCTAGCTATGCGCCATCATTCTCCTCCTCCTCTTCCGAAGGAGTATTGTGCAGATCAACTGTCTGCACATGCATTTTAAATGTGAGTTTGTTGCCTCCTTGGTTGGACCTTGTAGGTGACGCACTGAGACGCCTCTTTGATTGGAATTGGGCATCACATCTCAGCCACCTTAACACCCAAGCAGTTTCATTGTGATCAGTGTTATTACAAAGATCGCTAAAGGAATGAATAATAATTAGCTAATAATAATTATTGCCAAGTGTAGCCAGAAACACAGATAGACCACCTGCTTTCCCCTTCGCAATTCATTTCTTCCTTTTTCTTAATCATACAATGAAATAATTATCAACCACTTGTGACATCCATATAACTCCCATAGCAACAGTCTTTCCTCCTGTCTGTGGTGCTTCTGTATGGGCTTAACCAGCAGCTAAAACAAGAGCCTGGACTAGATTTTGAGCCCATTTATGCCAGGGTCAGGCTAGACTATCAAGGATGGAGTGTGGACCAGTAGATAAGACAGTGCCATGGAACTCAGAGTATATCTACATGGCAATTAAAAATCCCCGGCTGGCCCATGGCAGTTGACTCGGGCTCAGGCTGGAGGGCTGTTTAATTGTGGTGCTGATGTTCGGACTCGGGCTGCAGCACAAGCTCTGGGATCCTTCCACCTCACGGGGTCCTAGAACCTGGACTGCAGCCCAAGCCCAAACATCTACACCACACTTAAACAGCCATGCAGGCAGAACCCTACGAGCCCGAATCAGCTGGCATGGGGCAGCCATGGGTTTCTAATTGCAGTGTAGACATACCCTAAGATCTATGGCAGTGTCTTATCTACACACACTTACAGGACCTTGATTCTGTTCCTGGCTCTGCTACTGCCTGTCCTTGGACAAGCCACTTCCGGTGTCTCTTGTCTCTCCCACACTTTGTTTAGACTGTAAGCTCACTAGGGCACAAAATGTCCCATTTTCGGTGTTTGTGCAGTCCTCAACACAATGGGGCTGTGATCTTGGGAGAAGTCTTCCGGGCTCTATAGTAATACAAAGGTTAATAGTTAATTTCAGTGGCTTTATTAGCATTATTCTGGATTTACACTGTTGGAATTGAGATCCGAATCTAGGCCCCTGTTTATATAATTATATTATACACACACATACTGTCAGCAACTGCATGGAAGAAAAATAGGAGGTTAGGAAATGTCTTGCTGATAAGAATTTCTTTTTAAATGTTAATTTTTGTCTCTCTTATTTTGTGTATATCTGGCTGTAAACTTCATCTTTTAAACTCCCCCCCACCATTATCATCAGCATACCTAGAGCACATGCAGGCAGAACATCGGTTCAGTGTGACCTTTCTGAAATCATAACCAATTCTTTCTCTTTGTCATAGCGATAATAGAATGGATCAGATACTTCCTGAAGACATTATAATAGAGTTCAACTGTCTAAGCTGTACACTAATGAAAAATGGAAAATATCTTTCTTCTCTACCCTGGTCCTCAGTAGAATAGAGGTGCTGCCTTGCGGAAAGTTTTCCATATGGTAGGTGGGCTCTGTAATATTTCTTGCTCTTTCTGGGCAGATTGCAGCATGGACATGCTTCCCCACCTCCCCTCTGCGCACCATTTCTGTAAAGATCTGAATGTATTAACTAATACACTTTTATCTACCCTCTTCCACTTTTTCCTCACTCCCCTTGCAATTGCAACCTTTGAAGTCAAATATGTTTCATGTTTCAAATAGACCAGACAGGGGAGGGATATGATAAATAATATAATAATAATATATGGAGATATACCTATCTCATAGAGCTGGAAGGGACCCCGAAGGGTTATCGAGTCCAGCCCCCTGCCTTCACTAGCAGGACCAATTTTTGCCCCAGATCCCTAAGTGGCCCCCTCAAGGATTGAACTCACCACCCTGGGTTTAGCAGGCCAATGCTCAAACCACTGAGCTATCCCTCCCCCCCGTTTAACTCTTTGTTTGAGCTGGGTCCTCTACTGGTGTAAATCGGCATCACTCCACTTACTTCAATAGCACTTCACTGAAATACACATTAGCTCAGGACCTGGCCTCTATTGTCTAAACAGATCTCAGACTTTATTTGGGTATTATTCTTTCTTCTTAAGAAAAGAAATTGTTTAAACATTCCTGGATGTGACTATAGTGCAGTTGAAAAAGGAAGAACTAAGCTCTGGAAACTGGAGTCCTGTATTTATCCACAGCGCTGTTACTGCATGGATTAGTAGAGGTGGTTGCAATTTTTGGACTGAAAGCTAGTTCCCGTGTAATGGCTTGTTGAAATTGAATTTTTTTCCACAGAAAAGCGATGAATTTTTTGTTTTGACCTGAGAACTGAAAATGAAACATTTTGTTTTGTGGTGACATTTCAAAAGGCTGCAAATATTGACATTTTGAAATGAAATGTTTCAATTTGATCAAAATATCTTCCACCTTGTATTTAGCAGGGACACTGAATACATTTCCCAGACCTGAAGAATTCTGTGCAAGCTCAAAGGCTTGTCTCTCTAACCAACCGAAGTTGGTCCAATAAAAGATATTACCTCACCCTCTTTGTATCTTTAATATCCTGGGACCTACATCGGTACAACACCACTGCATACATTTTTTTCATTGACATTTCAGAATTGAAATTATTCAGAACTTTTTATTCTGTGAATTTTTTTCCCACTCTTTCAACTGTTCATTCTGTTTGAGCACAGAAAGAAATGTCAAAATACCAGAATTTCCCACAGGGCAGAAATACCATTTTCTGAATAGCTCTAGTGGGCAGTAGCAGAGTAAAGCTTTCCACAGTACTCCATGCAGCAGTGCAAAAACCTCACCAGGACGACCATCTGTAGGAGTGAGAGTAGTTCATTTTCAAATACCCGGTCCGTCCTTGGCCTCTCTGGTAAGACTGCCAACAAGAACACTAATGAACAGAGCTGGTCAAAAAGCAGATTCTATCCGGTGAAAAAGTTAAGATTTTGAGGAGAAAAAAAGTCATTCTGGATTGGGACAAAGCCAACGTTTTGTTTTTTGGTGAAATGAAATTCTGGGGGGAAAAAAAACAGTTTGGATCTATTAGTGTTTTATTTCAATAATTTCAAACAGTTTCATTTCAATTGCCCGTTTTTCTCATTTCTTACATAGAATCAAAACTTTCCACTTCAAAATGTTAAAACACAATGTTGAAACACAATTTTGACATTTCCAAAATGATTTTTCCAATTTGTTTTTCAAAACAAAATTTAGTCAGTCAATATAATTGTGCAAAAAAAAAAAAAAATTCCCTTTTGTCAAAGCACCCTTTTCTGACATGTTAGAGGGCTTACTCCTTCACCCTCTCACTTCCCTGGTCCTTCTCTNTTCCAATTTGTTTTTCAAAACAAAATTTAGTCAGTCAATATAATTGTGCAAAAAAAAAAAATCCCTTTTGTCAAAGCACCCTTTTCTGACATGTTAGAGGGCTTATTCCTTCACCCTCTCACATCCCTGGTTCTTCTCGCATGAACAGAGAGCAACAATACCCGAAGTCTGAAGGTGCAAACAATTAAATGTTTATTGGGGTGAACTTCCAGCGCGCATGATTCCAGTTTCCTTCCTCAGTGTCCCCCTTCCCAGCTCTGACATTACAGAGCCTTGTCTGTGTCCCTGTTCCCATTCCCCACCCCCAGCAAAACATGATTCCAATTCCCTCTCCCCCATTCCCTGTTCCCATTCCCCCCTTACTTCCTGATTGACTGCAGACTATATAGTAAAACTTGAGTTCTGTTTAGCTATACCTTAACCAATCATTTTACTGAAATTGAACTCACCAATCCTAACACATTGTACCATGATTATTTAACCAATTATATCCCACCACCTTAATTGGATTACACCCAACAAAATTAATTATACAGCAGACAGAAACAATCACAGAACCAGACAGAGATTATACAGACAAACAATAGGGAAATGGGGATTACGGTGATTGAACAACAAAGAAATGAGGATTTCACACCCCAGCTATTGATAAGTGAGTTCTTGCCAGACAGGATGCTATCAAACTAAGTTTCCTTTTACATCTTCTAGGCTCTTCCCTTTCTCTGGAGGTGATAGGAATACAATCCTGTCCTGATAATTCCTAACAGCCCAATAGCACCTTATTTCAATGTGACTGGTTTGGAATGTAAGGATGTGACCATACAGTTCCCAGCTTATGGCTGATCCCACTGCTTAGCCTAAGAAANACAGCCCAATAGCACCTTATTTCAATGTGACTGGTTTGGAATGTAAGGATGTGACCATACACTTCCCAGCTTATGGCTGATCCCACTGCTTAGCCCAAAGGCCTTAGCCTAAGAAAAGGGCCTCAGACTGTCACAGTAAGAGAAGGCCCTTACACCAGCAGACAGTGATTTTGATTCTTTCTTTTATACCTCTATAACTAGCTAAGTGACAAGAATACACCTACATTCTTAAAGTATAGGCCTTTGCAGACAGGCCTGAATATCTATATCCTAACAACAAAAAACTGTTTCAACAGATTTTTTTTTCCCCTCTAATTAGTGCCAGTTTTGGTGGTTATTTTTTTTTAAATGAGGACACTGTCTCCTGAAAGACATAGGTTTGATTTTTTTTTCAGTTCTAGCCATCTTTATATACAATAGTACTTATTATCATAGCTTGCACGTATGTAGGAAGCAGTCTGGTAGTGTGAATTGGCCACTCGGGTAGGACTCAGGAGATCTGGGTTCTATTTCCAGCACTGCCAATGACCTCCTGTTGGACCTTGGGCAAGTCACTTCATCTCTGTTTCCCCTCCCACTCTTCCTTTATCTTGTTTATTTAGATTGGCAGCTCTCCTGGGCAGGGCCTGTCTCTTACTCTCTGTACATGCAGCACCTAGCACAAGGGGGTTCTGGTTTTGGTGGGGGCCTCTAGTTACTACTATAATAAACACTAATAATCTATGTGCTGTATATAATATATCTTTCTTGGGGAAATGCTTGCAACAGCCCATGTGTGCCTGTAACAGTGTGGCACTCACTTCTCATGAGCACCCTTTCTGGCGAGGTGTCTGCAGTCTTTAAACAGTCCTGGCCCCGGTATCAGGCCGTACCCCCAGGGCTTCCTCCCTGGAGGCAAGGGTTTTGCCCTTTTCATCTGTTCTGGTCCCAGCTCTCCAGCTGGGCCTCTAAATAGTTCAGTTCTCCTTACAGGGGTTTATTGCTATCCAATTGTAGGCCACTTCACCCAGTGACCTATGGTGGGGACCCAGGTACACCCACTACCCTGGGTCCCAGCCCAATGACCCTAAGAATAGCAGCCACACAACACTGGGTCCCTTTAACAAAACCACCTTCAGTTCCCTGGGCCATTTCCCCACAGCTGATCCCTGCCTTCACTGAGCTGTCCATGGTGCTGCAGTCCTCTGTGGCCAGCCAAGAGCACCATCTGCACTGCTCTGGCTCCCAGAAGGAAATGACTGTCTTTGGCTTTGCAGCTTCTTTGTATATGGCCCTCCTGGGTCCTGATTGGTTAGCCCTTTGCAGCCTCCCACTGACTGGCAGCTTCCTGTGCAATTGCTATAGGCTGCTGGGAGGACTTAGCTTCAGTGTCCCTTTCCTTGGATGGGTGTGGCAGGACCCTGAGGCCTACAGCAGGGGGCCTCTGGACCTAGTCCACCCCATCACAGTGCCTATATCAGATGTTTGGGCAGAAATCTAACAATTGTTTTGCAAAAAAACAAACAAACAAACAAAAACATACTACAATGGTGAAAGAAGCCCCACCAAAGCCAACCCAGTGTGATCAAAATGTGCCACTTGGAGAGGAATTAATAAAGGTGCAGTTCTAAGAGAAGCACTGGGAGGAGCAGCTTGTGTCTCTCTGCTCCCATAAGGCACAGCACAAACCCATTTACTTGTTTGATTTCTTTTTCCCTTTCCTTTTCAGTAAATAATTTACACAGGATTGCATTAGCTCAATTTGCAAAAATTGAGCAAACAGTGCAATTTTCTGCAATTAAGCTAGTGCAAGACGAAAGAAAAGTCTGGCTGGGAGTGAGAGCGATTTTTTTCTTAACTGAAAAGACATTTTGTGGAAATGGAGCATGAGAAGCAAATGAAGAGCTGCTCAGATTCATCTGGCCAAAGTCAGGGAACAGACCACATTTCTGCTAACAGTGCTTAGGAAGGGAAGCTGGGGTTTTCATGTTGCTGCTTGATTCATAATATCCACACGTAGTCCAAAAGGGTGTTCCTACAACCCAAATAAAAAAGAAATCCCTGTGTTATATATTTCAAATCTGTACATGCTGTTTAAAAATAATGGTATTCTTATAGGACTAAATACTGGAGTCACACCTAAGTCAATGGCAAAACTCCGATGGATTAGAATAGGTCTGGAATTTGCCCATCATTCTGCAGCACAAACTCCTGTAGAAGTGCTACCTTCCTTTAACACTTTGGAAAGCTAGAGGGGCATACGCTTTCATGCATCTGACAGCCAGGAAAATGCTAATTGTCAAAGAGCAATGAGGGCCTGTTTGGACTAGTGAACTGGTGATCGAATGGGCTGAAGGAACATCAGAGCAATTTGTTGAGTCTGAAAGACTGAATAATAGTAGCTGATATTTTTGTTATATGGGTTCAGGCCGCAAAGCCCCTGTGTGGTGTGGAATGCAGGAGCTAGACTTAAATTTGGGAGCAATCCAAGATGCTCTGAGTGGTGGTCAAAAAGTGAAGGAGTGACAAAGTACGTATTTTATAAGATAAGATGCTTCTTTGTATACCTAGTATGCACCAAACTAAAGTTAGAGATGTAGACGTAACTATGACTATTATATATTTAGTGTGATGCTACAACATTGGCTAGATTCTTTTGTGCACCCAGAGTAATGACCTTCAGTTACCTTTGCAACTCAGATATCTTTCAGTTGGCTTTACATATTGAGTAGCTAAATAAGTCTAACCCTACAGTGGAGTAGCTCTGGCATTGGTGCTCTCTAGTTTCTATTTTCTTTTTAACCTTCAAACTCTGTGTATTTTCTTCTATAGACAGAAAAAAGGTGACCGAGGAGGAGACTATATTAGTTTTATTTATTCCTGTAGGTTTGTTTCTTTCCCCCTTAAAATGTAGAAAATCAAAACCGTAGCAAGTGATCTTTCATACTGTAAAAATAAAAATAATAATAATCCAATTCATAGTTCTGCACATAGAAGAAAAAAAATAAACTCACTCTCTCTGAGAAACTGAAATTTTCTTGCCCTGAGAAAAGGATGTTTCTTCAGTCTTCTTGGCCAAACTCCATCTTTTTCTGTCTATAAATGCAGCAGTCATGATCTCATAAGGGATAAATGATGAATAAGCATGGCACTATTTATAGCACATTGGGGTGGCTCAGATGAATTCAAGAGAAAAATCTGTCACTGCTTAAACTCAAGACCCTCAGATCCACCAGTAGCCAATAAAGTGAGGGAAGGAAGGACAGTCCCGTGGTTAGGGCACTATTGTGGGATTCATACAACCTATGTTCAGTTTTCTTCTCTGCTACAGTCTTCCTGGTTCAACCTCAGTGAGTTACCTTTTCTATTTGTTTCTTCTACTCCCCAGCTGTACAATGGGGATAACAGCAGATCTCTCCCTTACTGGGGTGCTGTAGGGAACATACATTAAAGGTTGTGAGTTGCTCAGCTACTAGGATACTGGGGGTCTACATAAATACCCCACATCAAAAAGATTATTCTTTTCCAATTATTATCCACTTTAAATGACTCCAGCCTTTAATGCAAAATCAGAGTGTCAACCACACATGGTAGGGTGTCCTTCAAACTTTGCCAATTTTGTCTTAGCTCAATAGAATAAACTTTAATATTTGCAGCATTCCCTATACTAACTATGAGGAATATTGAGGTATAGAACCTGAAGTGTTATTTACGGGAATTGGGTCATCACAATTAGAGGTGGGATCATGAACAGGAGGAAAAGTTGCTTGCACAATTGAAGATGGGAGGGGAAGTGCCTCCTGTGAGTTCAAATGGGAGGGGAAGTATCCATGAGACAGTCTTTCTCTTAAGATGTGATTCACACCGTGACAAGGCATGAAACACTGTACTATCTTCTACTGGTCAGGCTAGGAGGAAGTAAAGCCCGTGCAATATTTTATGGCTTCTGTTATACAGGAGGTCACACTAGATTTGTGAAATTAGAGTAGCAATTACTATAGCTGTAGTTCAGAAGTACATTGAACCACCTTAATATTAATCATTTTCAAAGAACACAATTGTTTTTGTGCCTGTTCCCAGCCCTGGTGACTCCCCCCCACCCCCACCCCCGCCCTTTCTCTTGAGTTTGTGTGTATCTACGTAGTAGGGGGCCTCAACTGAGATGGGGACCTCCCATTGTGCAAACACTTAGAAACAGACATGTCTTAGCCCAAACAGCTTCAAATACATACAAAGAGTGGAAGGGGAAACAAAAATAACTTGCTCAAGGTCACAGACCAGGTTAGTAGCAGAGCTGGGAATAGATGTGAACTGTTAAAATGTCTCTGAAACTGGAAACACAATAGATTCTGGATAAAAATTTCCCCTCAAAGACTAATAAGAACCAAAGACAAAGGAGCTGTGATTTGTATGTTTGTCTTTCGGCTCTTTTGCAACAGAGACCTGTGCGTATTTTTGGCCCAAACAGTGCACCATACAGTTCTTCATGTCCTTGTAGCACAATACACAGACTAAATATTGATGGTGCTTTTGGGTTTTTATTCAGATTCAGTATAGAGGCCACAGATCTGGAATGACACTGATCACATTATGAACCCAGTTTTCAAACTTGAATGTGAAAGTTGTATTTTAAAAGTAACATGACCTAGGGTGCTTGTCCAGCTTCAAGACTTCCATGGTCTTCATCGGGCTTTGGATAAGGCCCTTGCTCAGCTTTACTGAACGCAAACTTCCTTTCCACGCTGCCACTGTTGGAATTGAGACTCATTAGCTGATCTGCCAAATAAGTCATCGTCTTTTTTTTTTTTTAAATGGGAGCCATTGCATTGTGTTCCCTTAATTATACCATGTCTCGCCACATTGCAGGGTAAAATGACACGGTGTAACACTTTGTGACATGCGATAACTATGATGAATTACATCCAGAACAAAGACCTGCTTTAAAAGGATATATCTGATCTGGGGGAAAGCAGGTATTTCAAGCACTCCATGGATATTTTGGATTAACGGATAATTCCCCCATCACATATCACAAATGTTTAATAATAAGATTATGAACATGCTGGCAGAGGATTTTTCCTGACTTTTATCCTAACATATCATTTTTTTATTTACTGTAGCAAATTAATAAAGTCTGTGCTTACAGTAAAAATATGAAAAGCTAGCTACTTTCAAAGAGATTAGCTTCCTATTTGATTTCTTGGAATAATCATATTAAGTGATGAAATTAACGTCAGAGAGGTATTCACCTTAGCAGCAGTGGTTCCATAGTGTGTGTGTGTGTGTGTAAAAACACACACACACCACACCATCACGNTGTGTGTGTGTGTGTGTGTGTGTGTGTGTGTGTGTGTGTGTGTGTAAAAACACACACACACCACACCATCACACTAGTAAGAACACCAATAATTTTATCAGCCATTGTGGAAATTTTAAGCATGAAATCTCGTAAGAAGCAGTTTTAAACTCAAGAAAAGTGACTTGTGTCATTTTTAGATTTTTATGGTGACCTCCAGATCAAATTTGCTTGACTCATGTCAAAAGATGGTGGTTTTTTCCTCGGACTGCTAGCCCTACAAACTCACACTGAGATATGATAAACTAAGCTGTGCTCTGCTGTCATTTGGACCATCACAAGGAATAAAGATCCCTACCTGCAGACAATGTTGTTGATGAAGCATGTGACAGATCAGAATTCAGGTCTCTCTTCCAGAGTTGTACTGAGTCTGCAAAGTGAAGTTTACAAGAAACTTGTGTCAATAACATTGGCAGTTACAACTCAAAGGCTCACAGGGAGCTGAGCTGGAGAATAAGTTGTTGCCATTTTTACATACAGACTTATTTGACTACAAAAGGCACTTTTAGATTTCATCTTGAAAGTCATCAAATAAAGCTATTTTGTAATAAAAAAGACGAAATATAAGAACTGCTCTCTCAATGTTTAAAATCTTATCCGTTCAAGGTAAAAGTAATCCGGCAAAGTTTTCCATTGAACAAGAGGGAGTTTGTGAGTTATGTGAGGCACAGACATTGTAATCTATTGAAAGGGGGTTGACCATTTGGCCAAGGGTAAATATAGTATCTATGAAAAAGGGAATATGGACAACCGAGGGAACTGAGGACAGTAATCTTAACTTCAGTACCCAGAAAGATAGTGGAGCAAATAATCAAACAATCAATTTGTAAGTACCTAGAAGATAAAGTGGTAGGTAACAGTCAACATGGATTTGCCAAGAACAAATCATGTCAAACCAACCTAATATCCTTCTTTGACAGAGTAACAAGCCTTGTGGATAGAGAGAAAGCAGTAGATGTGATATATCTTGACTTTAGTAAGGCTTAGGATGCTATCTCACATGACCTTCACATAAGCATATTAGGGAAATATAGCCTAGGGAAATCTACTATAAAGTGGGTGCACAACTTGTTGGAAAACTGTACTCAGAAGAGTTATCAATGGTCCACAGTCAAGCTGGAAGGGCATATTGAGTTGGACCCTGAAGGGATCTGTCCTAGGTCCAGGTCTATTCATTATCTTCATAAATATTTGGATAATGGCATAGAAAGGACACATAAAGATGCAGATGATAACAAGCGGGGGAGAGGCATTGCAAGCACTTTGGAGGAAACGGTTAGAATTCAAAATGATCTTGACAAATTAGAGAAATGGTCTAAAATAAATAGAATGAAATTTGGTAAGAACAAATGAAAAGTACTACACTGAGGAAGGAATAATCAGTTGGACTAATACAAATAATGGCGTCTAAATTAGCTGTTACCACTCAAGAAAGAGATCTTGGAGTCATTGTGGCTAGTTCTCTGGAAACATCCACTCAATGTGCAGCGGCAGTCAAAAAAGCCAACAGAACGTTGGGAATCATTAGGAAACTATAATAACATAATGAGATAATAAAACAGAACAATCTCATATTGCCTTTATATAAATCCATGGTACACCCACATCTTGAATACTGCGTGCAGATCTGGCTGCCCCATGTCAAAAAAAGATATATTGAAATTGGAAAAGGTACAAAAAAGGGCAACAAAAATGATGAGTATGGAACAGCTTCCATGTGAGGAGCAATTAATGAGACTAGGACTTTTCAGCTTGGAAAAGAGACCACTAAGGGGGGATATGATAGAGGTCTATAAACTCATGATGGGTGTGGAGAAAGTAAATAAGGAAGTGTTATTTACTCCTTCTCATAATACAAGAACTAAGGGTCACCAAATGAAATGAATGGGCTACAGGTTAAAAACAAATAAAAGGACGCATTTCTTCACAGAATGCATAGCCAACCTGTGGAACTTTGCCAGAGGATGTCGTGTAGGCCAAGAATATAACAGGTTTAAAAAAAAAACAACTACATAAGTTCATGGAGAATAGGTCTGTCAATGGCTATTAGCAGGATGGGCAGGGATGCAACAACCATGCTGAGTGTCCCTAGCCTCTGTTTGCCAGAAGCTGGACATGGGTGACAGTGGATGGATCACTTGATGATGACCTGTTCTGTTCATTCCGCCTGGGGCACCTGGCATTGGCCACTGTCGGAAAACAGGATATTTGGCTAGATGGACCATTGGTCTGACCCAGTATGGCCATTCTTAAGTTTTTATGTGCAAAATGAAAAATGACTGCCTAGGAAGGAGTACTGCAGAAAAAGCTCTGGGGGTTATAGTAGATAAAAAATTAAATATGAGTCAACAATGTAATACTATTGTAAAAAAGTGAACATCATTCTGGAATGTATTAGCAGGAGTATTGTAAGCAATACACAAGAAGTAATTCTTCCACTCTATTCAGCACTGATAATGCCTCAACTGGAGAACTGTGTCCAGTTCTGGGTGCCACACTTGGGGAAAGATGTGGAGAAACTGGACAAAGTCCATAGGAGAACAACAAAAATGATTAAAGTTCTAGAAAACATCACCAACAAGGAAAGATTGGGGGGAAAAATGGGTTTGTTTAGTCTGGAGGAAAGAAGACCGAGGGGGGATATGATAACTGTTTTCTCTTCTTAACAGTCTTACATCAAGTATGTAAAATGTTATAAAGAGGAGGGTGATAGACTGTTCTCTTTTTCCACTGAGGATACGACAAGAAATAATGGGCTTAAATTGCAGCAAGGAAGGTTTAGGTTACACAATAGGAAAAACTTCCTAACTGTACAGGTAGTTAGGCATTGGAATAAATCACCTAGAGAGATTGTGGAATCTCTGTAATTGAAGGTTTTTAAGATCAGGTTAAACAAACACCTGTCAGAGATGGTCTAGTTCAGGGGTCCCCAACGTGGTGCCCGTGGGCGCCATGGCACCTGCCGGGGCGTCTAAGTGCGCCCGCGTACTGGCCGGCGAACGAGCATCGGTGGCATTTCGATGGCGACGCCTCTGGATGACGCTGCTTGTCGGCGGCGACGCCTACTGACATTGCTGCTTGTCGGCGGCATTTCGGTGGATGCTCGTCCGCCGCCATGGTCCTCCGTGGCTCGTTGTCTGGCGCCCGCCAGACGAAAAAGGTTGGGGACCACTGGTCTAATTAATACATAGGCCTGCCTCAGTGCAGGGGACTGGACTAGATGACCTGTCGAGGTCTCTTCCAGTCCCACATTTCAGTGATTTATTTGCAGTGTATGAAGTTGAAAGACATTCGGTGGACTAAAGAAAGTGTGTGTGGAGGGGGCGGGGAATCCAACTATTGTAGTCTATTTTGTATAGAGGGCCAACTTCTGTGCCTAGATACACTATTATAAATCCAGAGTAACTCCTGTGATATCCATGGAGTCCCTCCAGATTTACAGTGCTTTAGCTGAGAGCGGAATATGATCCAGCATAAAGTATGAGTGATATTCTGGCTCCATTGACTTCAATAGGACCAGGATTTCCCCTGTGGGTCTCACTCTGAGGGATGCTAGACTCCCAGTGCCTGATCCAACTCCCACTAAAGGCAATGGAATGATTTTCATTGACTTCAATTGGAAATGGATCAGACCACTGTTGAATACTCACAGCTTCTTCATGCTACAGCAAATGAACCCCACAAGGACTACGTGCTCTCAACTCCACTGAAATCTGTTGTAGTTGAGGATACTCAGCTACTCCAAGAAATGATCAGTATGTTTCATGACCAAACTATCATGACCAGTATCAGCTGAACTTTGGGGTACAGAAAAGGAGCTCAAGCCCTCTGAGCACCAGAATGCTACAACCTTCATTCCTCTGAGCCATCCCTCTGGAGTCAATGGGAGTGTAAAGTAGTGTCCTTACCATCAATTGTGCACCCTTGTGTCAGGGTGTGATTCTGCATGGGATCCTTATCTCTGGCACCACCTGCTGGCCATCTGCCTCTCACCAGATCTTCCCAGGCTCAGCCTTACAGCCAAGTTGTAGAAAGTTCAGTCACCTTCCAGGGTAACAAAAGCTCCAAGTTAAACACCCACTAATAATTATTCCCCTCTCTCAAGTACCACTGAAGCATTCTTACTGGCCCTCCCTCAGGGGCTCCCTCCCAGGAGCCTAATCTACTCCTGCAGTTGGGCTTGCATGCCCTCTTCTCAAGGGCTGGGAGGCCAGAATCCAGAGTAGAAGGTGGACATGGGGTCCTTTGGGGACCTTGTATTAAGGAGCTAGGTCAGAGGTCGGCAACCTTTCAGAAGTGGTGTGCCGAGTCTTCATTTATTCACTCTAATTTAAGGTTTTGCGTGCCAGTCATACATTTTAACGTTTGTAGAAGATCTCTTTCTATAAGTCTATAATATAGAACTAAACTATTGTTGTATGTAAAGTAAATAAGGTTTTTAAAATGTTTAAGAAACTTCATTTAAAATTAAATTAAAATGCAGAGCCCCCCGGACCGGTGGCCAGGACCCGGGCTGTGTGAGTGCCACTGAAAATCAGCTTGCGTGCCGCCTTTGGCACACGTGCCATAGGTTGCCTACCCCTGAGCTAGGTCATCTTCTTCAGCTACTTCCTACCTCTAAGCCCCCTTGTGTTGCTTCCCTGCAGCCTGAGCTTAACACAGCCTCCCTTTGGTTCTCAGCCCTCTGGCTTCTCCCTTCTCTGCTGAATTAATAGTTATTTTTTCTGTCCCTCTTGGGCTCCACTGAAATACTTGTAATGACCCTACCACTGCTCTGCCAGCCGGTGAAAGGGAGTAATAGTGCTGATGGACCAAGCTTATTTCAAAATGCTTTGCAGGGTTAGGGCACCCTCTTGTAATCCCATACTCACATCAGTAGTCCGTTATCCTATTACTACTTGCCTGAAAAAAGGTTATTTATGTGTAAGGATGTGCTGCATCAGGTCCTTATATGGCAATGCAGTCGGCTGTATGTATGGTATAAATGGCAGACAACACTGATGGATTTATTCCATGTGCAATATCTTTTTACAAGTATTTGCTTGGAAAAAGAGTAGGAGAAGAAATAAGAAGCACCTTAAAGAGCTGCAAATATGTCTTGTCCTGTCAAAAGGGATAAAATAATTTTGCCACTAATATTATTAGTCTTAATATTACTAAAATCTTTCAAACTTGATGATCTTCTGAGTAATTTATCTGCCCCCCCCAAAAAAAATTCCTAGCTGTGCCTTTTAATATTTCATAATTAGAAGACAGGGAGAAACTGTTGGAATTGGGGGTGGGTGGGAAATAGTATGCTGAGCCACTGTATTGTAGCTATGAAAAAAAATGCATACTCTAGAAGAGATAGGGCACTTGACCAGAAAGGATATTGCAAGATGCAAAAGAGAGATATGAAATACTGTTCCCGAGAAGTTCATTTCTTGCTCTTATTACATCAGTTCAGCAGAAAACATGCCATTCATGAAACTATGGCAGTGCCAGCAATTTATTGTTGTTTCTCTAAGACTCTTGAAAGATTTTCATGAGAGTTCAGCAGCAATATGCCTTAGGTTCTTGCTTTACCAGTAGTTCAGATCCAAGGTCCATGGTGATGCAATTCTTAAGGGATACCAATATGTTTTTTTCCCTCTTTACTACAAAAGTAGTTCAATTGACAGAACTGGGGGTCAGGCAACCTGGGTTTTTTCTCTTCCTCTGCCACTGACTCCCTGGGAAGTCACTTCACCTCTCTGTATCTCTCTTTCCTTTCTTTCAAATATTGATAATCACAGAGTGCTTTAGGGCCTAAGAGAAAAGGAACTCTGCACATACGTAATGCTGCCACTACTAATTATCATTATGGTTTGTATTTAGCTTTGCCCACCACTAGCTTCACTATAAAAACAAAAGTACCATATGGAGTTGTGGAGACTAGATTATTTCTTTAACTGTCAGTGAGGTGGCCGCCATCTTGGTCAATACATGAGGACTGAACAGACAGAACAAGGAGCAATGGTCTCAAGTTGCAGTGGGGGAGGTTTAAGTTGGATATTAGGAAAAACTTTTTCACTAGGAGGGTGGTGAAGCACTGAAATGGGTTACCTAGGGAGGTGGTGGAATCTCCTTCCTTAGAGGTTTTTATGGTCAGGCTTGACCAAGCCCTGGCTGGGATGATTTAGTTGGGGATTGGTCCTGCTTTGAGCAGGTGGTTGGACTAGATGACCTCCTGAGGTCCCTTCCAACCCTGATATTCTATGATTCTATGAAGTGGAGACCTCAGAAGCTAAAAGCATGAACTATACCAAGCTCTTCAGCTGGTGCTGTAACAGACGCACATCTGCTATGGAGCACCACAGAGGGAGACCCGTGACATATCCTCACAAGGGGGTTACGCCAGCATGTGGACCAGTCTGTGCACCTGTCCATGGGAATGGGTTCCCCCAACTATTCCCCTAGGTTTGCCACCTACATTACAGCAAAAGATCAGTCTCCACAAGGGTGCAAAATTCCTTCCTGCACATGTGAGTGTGGAGTGGTGAAGTGCTGGCCTGCAAAGTTGAGCCAGGGGCAGGTCTGGCACGGATAACTTCCCCGCAGATTGGGGGAAAACTAAGAACAAGATTGTAAGTCCTGAGTCACAGTCTGGTTCCTGGCCTGCTCACCAATGCACCACCCCTTACGTGGGGTCCATCACACAGCCACCATCTAGCCCTAGATGAATATTTCCAAGAAAAGAGGTGGACACATCAATAAAGCAGCAGCTCTTGGAAAACTTTAGAAAGCTGGTGCTTTAGGCTTTGGACTGCAAAGTGAAACCAAGCATATAACAATAGAACAGTGTTTCTCAAGCTGGGGTCGCCGCTTGTGTAGGGAAAGCCCCTGGCGGGCCGGGCCGGTTTGTTTACCTGCCCCATCCGCAGGTCCGGCCTATCACGGCTCCCACTGGCCACTTCGGTGCTCCGGGCCAATGGGAGCTGCTGGAAGTGGCGCGGGCCGAGGGACATACTGGCTGCTGCTTCCAGCAGCTCCCATTGGCCTGCAGCGGCGAACCGTGGCCAGTGGGAGCCGTGATCAGCCGGACCTGCGGACGGGGCAGGTAAACAAACCGGCCCAGCCTGCCAGGGGATTTCCCTGCACAAGCAGCGACCCCAGTTTGAGAAACACTGGTCTAACTGGTTTACCAAAGAGAATGTTAAGAGGGAACTTGACCACAGTCCATAAGTAGTTAAATGGGGAGAAGATTGCTGATAGTAAGGGCACTTTCATCTCACAGACAAAGGCATAATGAGATCCAGTGCCTGGAAGATCCCCCCTTTCACTTTAGGCTAAGATAGCAGCTGTCACAGTTGGGATCCAGGAATTTAATTTGGCCTGTGACTGGTCAACCACAAAGTTCAAATCGGGATCCATATCTTAAGTTCTCTGGCCCTCACATCTGTGGTTTCACTTTAGGCCCAGGTCTAATAATAAATAACAAAGATTGGGGTGTATTAGTATCTTACAGAGATCTTGCATCTAAATGTCCTTACATACATTAATGTATATTGCAGCCCAAAAGGTTACTACACCATGGGCACCAAAGAGAATGACTGTGAGAGATGTGGAAAGAACACAAACACTGTTAGTTTTCACAGCAGACCAGCGCCACATTATTTAGCACAGGTTTTCTGTAATCGTGATTCAGTGGGAAAAATCTCAGTGTTCAATGGTCCTTAAACTCTCCCTTCCATCTTTGTGATGGGATCATCTTATCCGTTAGTATATAGGGTACGGAAAGCTGAAATATAATACATGTAGAGATCATGGCTGGCATAGGACCTTCTTTAACAACCTTTTTTGTTTCCGATGCTTCTAGTGCACTGATTGTCTTTCCAAGTCTGTGTCTTTGTCAAGGCCTGTATATGGACAGCCTGACCTAATGGTCAGAGCCCAGAGTAGAGTCAGCTGTCATGTCAAGGGTCAAACCAGAGTCAATAACAGGAGTTAGGGTGAGGGAGCAGGAACGAGGCAAAGTAAAAAGAACAAGGAGCAGGAACCAGACAAGGAGGCCGGAACGTGGTCTCAAAGGTCTGGTCAGCAGCAGGCCTAGCAACCAGTTATTCAGACAAGGTGTGTGGCAGGAACAGGAAGTTCTGTGCTAAGAGGTGCCCAATCAGCAGTCTGCTGCTAGTCAGCTGATCCCACTGAGTCAGAGGTGTAGCCTCTGTGAGGTATCAGCTGCAGTTCCCCCAGCTAGCGGTGCAGCAGGGAAGGTTCTTGCTGCCTAGCCCTGGGTTTGAGACCCATAGAGCCTGATGGTCATTCCATCAGTATTTATAGAAACGTTCATGGTCTCTGTGCTGCTGCTGCTGTGCTACCATTAATGTTGCTTTGAAATTTGTTGAAATGTTAGGAAGTACCTGGTTCATTCAGCATCACAGGAGATCCATTTTACAACGGTATCCCTAGACCATTCAGTAGAAGAGCAGATGTTGGCTACCTAACCGAATTAGTGAACCCTTTAGAAACCCCCTGGAATCTTTGCATTGACTTCAGCCACTCAGCAGAGGAGAAGCTGAGAAAGACAGATTCTAAAGAGCAACAAAAATACCCAGAATGTCCAGCTGCACATTTGGGAGAACTTGGAGAATATCAGAGGTGCCTGGGCATGGTGCTAAAGGTGAGAATCTAGCTCAGAATAGCAAAACACAGTCGGGCATAAGGGCAGCACAAACATTCAAGGAAGCCCATGGTGCTACCACCAGGACTCAGGGGTATAAAAAGCCAAGAGAAGCTCCGGAATAAAGTCAGCAAAGTAGACAAGAAAGCTGGAAACGGGTCCAGAGGCCTAAAGATTTAGAAGTGTAAGCCCTGTGGTCTGAAGCCCTAGAGAATAGGGAGCTCGCTATTGACACCTGCTGGTGAACAGAGAGAAGAGTGGTCCTGAGCTGCTTGAGAACTACAGTTTCACTGGAGAGGGAGCTCCCTGCTGACATCTGTTGGAGAGCAAAGGGAGTTGATCGATTGAGCCAGGACTCATTTGCATTTCATGTATGTGACAGTTTGGGGCATTCTGGTGAAAATATAGTTAAGTTTTGAGTGTGGGGGTAGTGGAATGCTATGGTCCCTGCTGGGAAATGAAGAGACAAAGAATCTGCACCAAATGTGCCTGGGGTCACCCTGACTAATTACAGTAAGGCACAGCTGGGTATGGGTATGGGTGCCTGGAGAGGATTAAAACAGAAGTGAGACAGGAGTGAGACTTTTATCTTTTGGTGGGTCTGACTCCCTGGTAGTAAGGACTAGATGTGACTGGTTTGTCTCTAAAGGGTTGAGCTGAGGTCGCTTCAAAGAATTGGATGGTGAGGAGTTGAGGAGGTTTGGAGGTGATGGAGGGGGTTGAGATGAGGCAGCCTACCCAAGGAATTGTGCTGCAGGCTTTCCTAACCAGCAATTAAAGCTGAAATCACTTCAGCTGGATTCCTCAAATCTGTCCAAGCACCACTCACCTAGCAGAAGCCTTGGACTTCACACCAGACAACGAACTGCGAATGGAGAGGAGGGAAGTGACTACAACATATCNTATATATATATCTTCCTTCTGTATTTTCCACTACATGCATCCGATGAAGTGAGCTGTAGCCCATGAAAGCTTATTCTACAATAAATGTGTTAGTCTCTAAGGTGCCACAAGTACTCCTATTCTTTTTACAACATATCAGCCACTCACAACTTCCAGAAGAGGACTCTTGTTGAGACTCTTGTTAAGACCCCAGGATGGAGTCTTACCTAATATTATTAATTTGTCAATTTCAGGTGTCCCCAAGTTTATTCTGTTCTCCTCCCTGCTTCTCCCCCTCCAAATTCCCTCCCCCCAAGAAAGTTCTATTTGTTTTAAACCCCTGCATTTGAGAGTGGGAAAGTATTGCCTATGAAGGCAGCCCAAGCTGGAGTATATAGTTCCCTATGTTTCTGGGTGGGGGCTCAAGCTGATGTTATTTGAGAATTTAGAGGGAAGCCCTATAAAATGGAACCAAGCCCTCGTTGCTGCTGGCAACGCCTCACAGAAGGGTTACTAAAGGACTAATGGCGTACAGGAAAGAGCTGCTGAGGCATGTTTTTGAGAGAACCAGAAAGCGCTGGCACAGAGTTATGAAGGGCCAAGGGGACTAGAGAAGAGGGGTGGCAGAACCTGGGAGGGGTCGGGGGGAGGGAGGCCCACAGCCCCTGCAATGGAAACATTGTGGGGGCTCCCTCCCATATATACTCATGCATGCCTAGGGCGTGGAGATGACAGGGGCTGGAGCGATTACTGGGGCCTTGGGATCAGGCTGGAGAGCAGCGAGTAGAACCCAGAGGGGTTGGAGCAGACCCTGGAGTCGGTAGTGACCCCTGGCACCCTCCTTCCCCACCGGGAATGGGCTGTGCCCCTGGAGTGTCGGTGCCTTCCCTCACTCCCTCTCCTACCCCTCTGCCCCCCCCATTCACAAGGAGCTTCCGTCCCCCAGCTAGAGAAGTAGGGCCAGACTGTTCCAGTCCGTGCATGGATTCACAAGGGAAAGAGAGGACAGTGGGCTTCAGCAAAGACCAAGCCTAGAGGTGTCCTTGCACTACAGTTAGTGTCCCCACGGGTACTAGCCTCTCCAAGAGAAGCAGGGAGGGGCCCAGACTGTGGCCCCAGCCCTTTCCCCACTAGCTAGCAAGCTGCAGTCAGGTACAGAGTGATATGGACACTATATACTCCCTAGGCATTCCTCAGAGCTCCAGGAGGCTTTGTGCCTGAAGCAGGCGCAGATGCCTCTCATAAGCCCAGGTTGGCTAGTATGGCTGAGCAAAATCTCCTCCCAACACAGGCGCTGTGGCTGTCTGCCATAACTAAACCACAGTAGTGCTTGCAATGAAAAACAAACAGCAATGTCTGGTTTTGCTGACTGTGTTTCCGCAGAGCAGCTCTGCTCCTTCCCGATAGCCAGTGGATTTGGAGTCTTGTCTCTTTCCCCTCCTCCGCCCGACAAAGATCCCCAAGATGCAACCAGGTTTTTTCTGGTTGGGAGCAGAGGTAAAGGTTTGCACCTTGGTGCACTGCAGCTAGTATGCACAAAACGTTTCATTCCTGCAAAATGCATCCTTGGATGGAATTCAGCTTTTGCTGAAAAGAGTTAAGTGACATGCCACATAGAAACAAACACTAGACAACGTAGAGAATACAGCTCTCAGTTTGAAAACACAGCACTCAGATGAATAGCTGGAGATTACAGATATGTATCCACTTGAGGGCATTGTTATGGCCTAGTTAAACTGAAATAAATTGCGCACTTTTAGACTTGCAAGTTTTCTAGTGGGAATACTTCACTGTAGAAACATGTTCTAAATATTGGACTAAATGGTAGGGTAGGACCCTAGCGGAAAACATCCTTCAGCTTGGGAATGAAACATTGTTCTTTAAATATGAGTAGTTTTACAAATGAGAATTCAGCAATATGGAGCGCCATTTTTGTATTATTATTATTATTATTATTATAATAAACAAAAGCCTTCTGGAGAACAGTCCGTTCTGATCTGCATAAATAAGGGTCCAAAACGAGGAATGGAAAACACATTTGTTATTAAAGTGACACCGTTGAGGGTCTAAATTTAGATTTTATAACCTAAAATGTGCGTGTGTGTGTGTATATAATGTTGTCAATGTTAGGATTTATACACACAGATATTAATTTGGACTAATCATGGTACTAGGAGAAGCACACCCTCCACCTGTCCTGCATGAAGGAATTGTCTATTTTACTGACATTCAGCGATCTCCAAAGGGATCTGTTCTGCAGGACTGGAAGCACAGAACGAATTTTAAAGAGCCAGGGCTATTGATATTGACCTGCACAGCTGAACGTAAAGAAATGAAGGCGTGGACAAACATTAAGACTCTCACGTGCCCCTGCGAGTTAGGGCAGTTTATCCCTCTTTTTACAATGGGGTAGATGATGAATCAATGGAGAAGTGAAATGTTTCATAATGAATCAGTGACAAAATTGAGACTAGATCTCATAAATGTTGTACCCCCGTCTCCATTCACCAACTAGCAGACCATGCAATTTATTTCTTTACTCTAGGGGAAAAACAGCTGATAACAGGTTAATACCAGAGCATTGTACCACACCTGCAATTGCCTTTCTTTTTTGAGCTCCCACCAGACAGCCTGCAGCTCAGCTGATGTAATGCTTTTTGGCTACACTTTAACTCTCTTCTTTGTGCTGTGTGTGTATGTGTGTGTGTATACGTACTCACTTTATTACTAAGGAGAAAGATAACCCATTTCCAATCCATCTATCCCAATCCCATAAGAAGCCGGGGCAATAACAATTATCTCTATCCTTACATTTTCTCCCTTCTCTGGATAGTTCTTGTACAGTAATGAATTGTAACAGCTCCTTCGCACAGACTTCTCTCCCATATAATTAATGTCCTAAGATATTCTATTTACCGGTGAAGCAGTTTGAATCAAGAAGTGATTACTTTTGGAGTCAACAGAGCTGCTAACCACATTACACAAACAAAGAAGACAGCAGTTTTCCTTTTAAAAAAAAAGTAAAAACAGCCTCCTGCATTTGGATTTTCTTACTTCTTGTACGTGTATATATAAAATGAATTTATTGCTGCTGAAAGGAACCAGATTGATAGCCCTGGAAGCCAAAGTCCTATCTTAGAACAGCTACAGTGTGAGCATTGGCAATGCAAACTTCTCAACACTTGATTATAGGGGCCATTTCTGTGAAAGAGTTGTTTGTTCTCCAAAACTTGTTTTGTTCAATGGCTCCTGTGCTGAGATTCCCGAATAAGGAGCTAATGAATGCAAACTATAGTGGATTTGTTCATTCCACTGAGAACTGGACACTCAACATTCATTTCACATAGTCCACCACACAGAAAATAGTCTTTTAATTCTGTATGTATGCACAGCTAGTTTCAGACACAAATATCTTTGTGTTTTAGATGTACTGAACTTTCTATCTACCTTACTTACTCAGAACTGTAGTATTTGACCACCTCATAATCTCTAATGTATTTTATCCTAACACCCTGTCAGGTAGGGAAGTGCTATTATCCCCATTGCATAGATGGGGAACTGAGGCACAGGGTGGCTATGTGACTTGCCCAAGTTCACACAGGAGCTTAAGGCAGGGAATGAAACCTGAGTCTCCCAATCCCTAGACTGGAAACATCCTTCCTCTGTTTTTTACATTTTGGTTAACTTAAACTGTAGGTGTTTTGAGAAACAGTGTCGTAGGGTAGAACTTCAGGCAACCATTCACATGAGGAGATTGCTCTAGTGAACAAGCTTGCATTGGAGAGATGATGTCAAGGCTTCTTCAACCAATGGCCGCCTAGGGATCCCCTTAAAATTAGATTTCCTACTGCAAAGGAGGCTAAAGCAGAAAGTTAATACAAACAGAGGCTGTATTTTCTTTCTACATTGATCTCTGAAGGGGTTGTAGGGAAGAGCAGAACCTCACGCCAAAAATTTAATTGATGGATCCCTGTATCAAAAACTGATATCTTTGCCAGACACTCACGGCAACTGCATAGAGGAGACCTCCTCACCACATCCTGGCTTCTGGCACAGCATCCCTCTGCCCCCATGAGCTCCATCCACTTTGCCAACTTCTGGTGTCACTGTTGGGGAACTTCATTGTGCACAGTCACCAGAGGCGCCCCTCTGCATGTTGGTCACTTTTTCCAGCTTTCCCAAAACTAAGAGGAAGCCTGTCAGTGGAAGCCTCTTTCGGAGAGTCAACTGGGAAGAATTCCCTGACATCTCGTGGCCTGTCCTGCATTATTTTTGACCAGCACTGTTTGTATAACTGAGGAAATAGCTATAGATCCAAAAGAAGAAAACTTTTTTTTCTAGAACTTAGACGCTGCCCAAGCCAAGGAAACACTCATGAGAGCACCGCAATCATCATCCACGTCATCACTAGGGAGTAACTCAGGGGCCTCTACAGCTAAGGGTCTGAGTTTCTGCAGCTTATGCTAAATGTCTGACTGTCCCCGGTGGAAGTTGTAGTAGACTCATATCCTTTTTGGATCAAGCACAGACAGGGATACATAATACATACTGACAAGTGGATAGCAAAAGCAGCTGATGATATGACAGTTCTATTTTCCCCCAAAAATTTTGTGAGAATATTTGTAAAATTCCAAAGCCATCAAATCTCAGCCTTAGCCTGAATCTAGTCTTTATCAAAATGTGAACACTAGTTGGGTCCCATCTTCAGTTACAAAAAAAGAAAGAAAAAAAATTACCTCTCTCTCATTATACCATGCCAATCACATTTATTAACATCAATGTTTTCTTATGCCAGACCCTGATTGTTTAGCCATTCAGTTGCCTAACATCCCCAGTGCTATGACTCCAACAAAATACGGACCTTCTTTGTTGAATTGTACTGAGTTTCACCTTTTAATATGCGAGAGAAGCTCAGGTGTGTAACTGAGTTTCAATTACATCATGTTTAACATGTTTTCACTGATAAGATTGACTAACATGATAGAAAAAAACTCTTATAATTTTGCAACAATGTCACGTATTTGTATTAGTTTTTTTAGCATAATGTGCAAATGTGTATTTAATAATTTGTAATTGCCATTATTTCAAATATAACTACATTCCCCAGACAAAGGCATTCTCAACTGCTTTTCAGGCATATGTCTCTACAACAGCTGGAGCCTTTCAGAAATTATGAATCGTACAAGTGGCTACAAAGCCGCATTTGATATGCAGTTATTGCCATGTATAGACCTTGCCTGAGCACTACAGTTACTATCTCTGATATTCATGAACCACGGGATAGAATGGTTCACTGCCTATTCCAATTGCTTCTAAATAGTTTGGTACATCAAATGTAATCTTGGGTAAAAAAAAAAATCCCTTTAAAAACATTTTTAACATTCAGCTCCTGTGCCTTATTGTTAATTTCAAAGTCTGTTTTTTGTTTTGTTTTGTTCTTAATAACAGGGGGATTTAGATGCTCCTGGAAAATGGAAAGCAGCAATCTTTAGTGAGAATAGTGTAGAGGTGTCTCCCTGAGAGTTAGAAGGTATGAAAAAATAAGGAATGTGACTTCTGGAGCTCTTTGAAGTCAGACACAGGGCCAGGCATGATTTTGTGTTGGCAACTTACTTAATACAGATTTATTTTATCTTTTCAGCTGAGACAAAGTGGGAATTTTCTTTAATATTTTCATGAAGCCTATGTGCTTGCCTCAGTTTCCCTCTGTGCATTGCATTGCTGTTCAGTGGGTGCAAAGGGGCTAAGGACAGGAGACACAGGGGTGCGTATGTGCCCTCGCTGTGTGGGTAGAAAGAATAGCTCATTAAGAAACTAGTTGAAACTGACCTAGATCAACAAGAGGTCCAGAAGGACAATGGGAAACCCCAGTGATTCAGCAATCCACGCTCAATTGTGGGAAGCTCCAGCACGTGAGGTTCTGAACTCAGTGTGGTCTGCCTGGAGCCAAAAGGACTGAGAGGTGACCAGCAGGGGATAAAGTGTGGGCTTCTGATAGAAGTGGGCTGATTCCTTAGTCAGGGAGAGACACAGAGTCAGGGTACGTCTACACTACCCGCCGGATCGGCGGGTAGCGATCGATCTATCGGGGATTGATTTATCGTGTGTAGCGTAGACGTGATAAATCGATCCCCGATTGCTCTCCCATCGACTGCTGAACTCCAGCAGTGCGAGAGGCGGAAGCAAAGTCGATGGGGGAGCCGCGGCCGTTGATCCCAGCGCCGCGAGGACGCGAAGTAAGTAATTTTAATTCGATCTAAATTACATCGACTTCAACTACGCTATTCTCGTAGCTGAAGTTGCGTATCTTAGATTCCCCCCCCCCCCCCAAGTTGTAGACCAGGCCAGAGATGAAATCTGTTACAGCCTGGCTGCTGGATTGTGCTATGGACTATGTTTTAACCTTCATTTTTCCAAGCTAAGTGAAGGATTTCCATTGTTGTGTTCCAGCAAAATCCTACTCTGTTTTGAAAACGCTGCTTGGGGTCACTGTGAATACTTGCTGGAGTGCATTAGTCCCTGAAGAGTGTCCAGTCAGGCGGTGACAAAGGCATGAATAACGGAGGCCAGATCATCATCCATCAGGATGTGATGGCATTTCCTAGCCAACCAAAGGCGGTAGCAAACTCGAGTTGCATACACGTCTCTGTGAAAGCTTAGCATCAGCAAGGAATCCAGAAGCACTCCTACACTACACACTGAACTGACCCGCTGAAATGTGGCACAGTTGCTCTGTACCAAGCTTTCATGCTGGGATGTAGGATTTCTTTTTCACTTCTGAGATGTCATGCACAAAGCCCATGTACTCAGGCTTTGTGCGGGCTGGCAGTCCTGTGTCAAGCAGGAGAAATTCTCACTGAATATCCAGTAGGTGTTCTACAATGGATTCTCCTCCTGCACTGAATGGGAGCAGCACCAATCCCTCAGCACCCGCGTTGCATACGAGCTACAGGCACAGTGCATTTTGGCTGCTGCAGTTTTATATCCTAGATTAGGTTTCTTTTAGCAACTGGTGGCCAGGCCCTGGAGCAGATTCATCCAATTAGCAGTGTCCCCTGCCCAGTGACTTGATTGACTGGGTAGAAAGTTTAAATACGTGCTTTACCAACAGCATAAACAGAGGCACAGACGGACACATCCATAGAAAGCATTCTGCATGTTATTGCTGCCAAACTTTTGACCCAGATCCCTTTCATTTTGTAGGGATCTACCAGCTGTGCCAAATGGGAGGCTCCCTCTGGCTGAGCCTGTAGGAGCCGTGCTGAGATTGTCTCAGCTGGAAGCCACCCGCGGCATCTATTACAAACTGCAGCTGTGTTAATAATGTTTGGTGACTCCTTTGTTTCCAATTTGAAGCTGAAATGTGCAATCTGTACAGGATGCAGGCTTATTTCTAAATCCCGGCAGATGAATGTTCTGTATCTTAATAAATTATTTGTGGAATATAAAACCTTGTTGCCAATGAAGGCCCCTATTCTGATGTGAATGTATCTCAGATAATGCTGACACTTGCTGGAGGGCTCAGATAGTTTGTGTGCTGTTGCATGGTACTTATTGCTGCCATCCTCCAAATTGCACATTCAAAAACTGGCATGTCTTGTAACGGGTGTCCTAAAAGCACCATTAACAACTCTTGACATGGGGAAGAGAACTAGAGCATGTGACCTCTCCAAAGAGAATGTTCTTTAAACTGTATCTGCAGTAGATATAATATACAGATGCACAATTTCCTCTAGTTTCTTAAATGCATGACTAAAAATGAATAATCCCCGGGGTTATATCTACCAGTAATGAAATTAAGCAAAGGAAAACGTACAATGAGCGGGCTAAATCCTAAGGGCCTGATCCAAAGTCCACTGGAGTTAATATTCGTCCTTCCATTGACTTCAATGGCTCTGGATCAGACTCTGAATTAGAGCCTCAGAATCTGTCCCAATATCAGGAAAAACACAGCATCTCAAGGGAAGTGGTGGGAGCCCCATCACATAAGTCATTACAGAACAGGACAAAGCACCAAAAAATTGTGTTCACTCTTGATACACTGACTGAAGAAGTCTTCTGCCCTTGAGGCTTTGTTCACATTTCTGTTGGAGTTGAGAGTGAGGAGCAACATTTGGATTCAAAGTGGGACCTCAAGCAGCCCCAACTTTGGAGTTGTTCGTACTGTGGAAAGGAAGTTGGTTCAGAACAGAATCATAAAGGGAGCAGCTGTGAAATTGGAATATGGATTGGGATATGGGTCGGGGTTTAGATTTTGAATCCCTTAAAAAAAAACCCCATGACTCCATATCCACAGTCTTTCAGATGCTTATTTAACCATCCAAACCACTTGGGTCTGCTAAACTCACAAGGCAAGTTTCCTAGTGGGCTGTTTTGTTTCTGATTTCAGATGGAAATAGGATAAGTAGGGCTGGTCAAAAATTTTCCGTCTAAACTGTTTTTGACAGAAAATTGGGGGTTCAACTAAACAAAATTGCTTCTGAAAAGTGTTTACTTTCTGTGGAAAATTGATTTTTTATTTTTTTTTTTGGTCAGAAAAATCAAAAGCCTGAAAATCCAACTACTGCAGCTAGAAATCAAAATATTTTGACCAAAAAATGAACTATTTTGATTCAGATATCCTGCCATGCTGCCTTGTGGGAGTTAGTTTGTTTTTCTCATGTGCCCGTATTGGCTGGGCTCCCCAGTCAGACCACATCTCCCATGAGGCATCATGGCCAGGGTCTCTTGTGATTAAGAGCCTCATGTCACCATGAGTGGATACCAGGGTGCATCATGGGAGGGGTAGTCTGACTGGGGAGCTTGTTCTGTATACAGAGAGGACAGTGAGAGCACGAGGCATCCAAACTATAATTCCCATGAGACACCATGGCAACACTTTCAAATCAAAATATTTCAGTTCCATTTTTTTCTGTGGAAAATTTTGATGAACATTATTTTTTTTTCTTGTTGTTTTCATTGAAAATTTTTGTGGAAAAATGTCTATTTTCTGACCAGCTCTAATGTGAAGCACAATTTTCCTCACAGTATTTGGGACGTTCAAATTTTTGTCCTGCCTAGAATCTCAAAATGCAAATACACTCAGTAAAAATGGACAGGAAACAATAACATGCCTAATACAGCAAGCTTTTTAGACTACTGAAATGAGATGTTGATAGTACAGTTTTATATGCAAATTTCCTTATTGGCGTCAGAAATATAACATTCGACCAGCCTCAGCAAACTATATTTAGGCTTCAAATCTTCCCACCTTCTGGTGTTTACAAGTGCAACTAGAAACATAGCTATAAATATTGAGCAGTATCTAAGTTTGCAAAGAAGGAAATAAAAGGCTCAAGGGGATTGTGACATGATTAAGGTGGGCCCCGTCGGTGTGGGGTGAGTGCGGCCGCCTTCCTCAGGGAATAGGGGCAGGCACATGAGCCTTATGTGCCTATTTCCCCCAACTCAAGTCCGCAGGTCTGGGCTTAACAGTGCGGTAGAGTGGCCCGATGGCCAGAGTCAATGCAAACACCCTGCTCATTCGGGGTAGTACGGCCTAACAGCCAGAGTCCATGAACCACGCCCCTACTGTCAGGGCAGTGTGGCCCAATGGCCAGAATCTATGCAAATACCCCGCTCATTTGGGGTAGTACAGCCTAGCGGATGGAGTCCATGAAACCCACCCCTACTGTCAGCGCAGTGTGGCCCAAAGGCCAGAGTTCATGGGGGCCACCAGCAGGAGGGCTGGCAGCCCAGGTAACGGGGCCCGGGCCCAACTGACTCCACTGGGCCCCGACCCAGGGCCCTAGTAGCAGTGGAATGACCAGCTACCAGCCCAGTGGGGAGTCCCATCAAAACACACCGAGATTACCTCGTGGCAGATACCACTCCAATACCACCCCATGGTCACTTCCTACCGCGATCTCGGGCATTGTAGTCCAGAAGACATTGGGATCTCTTAGTTCCCCAGCACCAGTCGCTCCCTGGGACTCCGTTGGCTGCTGGGGTCCGAGGCTGTGGTCCACTTCTCCGCTCCCCTCTGGCACAGGCTGGAGGCCGTCCTCAGCCGGAGCTCCTGGCACACGTCCTTCCCCGCCAGCATCTCCTCCTGACTGAGCTGGGCTGCTCTCTTTTATACTGGTACAGCTGGAGCATGCCCAGTAGGGAGAATTAACCCCTTCCTGTCCGGTGTGGGGCGAGTGCGCCCCGTCACAGCGATATTTAACTTTTCCTACCGTATAGGAAAGAAGACGGTTTGATCAATAAACTAGAGGTTACAGTGAAGAGCTAACAGTAAGATACCCTTAGGACATGCCCTGGTTCTACTCAATAGGACAACCCTAGGAAAACATTCACTGAGTGAACCTTAGTGGGTTGAGGTTTGATTAATTGTTTAGGCTAAGTCTACACTAGGAATTTAGGTCGGTATAACTACATCGCTCTGGGGTATGAAAAATCCACACCCTTAAGAGTTGCTGTTAAACGGACCTAACCTCTGATGTAGTCACTGCTCGGTTGATCAAAAAATTCTCCGGTCGACCTACCTACCACGTCTCGGAGAGGTGGAGTTATCTATGCCGATGGGAGAACCCCATGGCAACTGCAGTGTTTTAAGTGTAGACAAGCCCTTAGATTCTTAGTTCTTTGATGCAGGAACTGTCTCTTCCTCTGTGTGTGGATATTGGCTAGTGCATTTTGGGTGCCACAAGAAAATAAGCGATAAACAATATTAATAACTAGAACTGGATGAACCAAAAACAGGTTTAGAAATTTTCTGGGAAAATGTGCAAAAATACTTGCAAAGAAATCCATCCCATTTTTCAAGCAGCCCTATTAATAACGCAAAACTCCAGATGCTTATCTGACTTATTCAAACCTCTTGGGTCTGTCTAACTGAGAGGAGAATCCTCTGAGGAGAGGATTAGTGGCTTGGGGTGGATTATTGCAATCTGAATATTACAGAGCCTCCAAAGTTTTGTTTGGCTATAAAAATGAGTAATGGCATGGGAGGCAGAGATTCCTATTTTATCTGACAGGACTCATTCATCCCTAATTTTGTTCCACCTCCAATGCAATATATATAAAATAGAAATCTTTGTATAGATAGATAATGTTCTATCCTAGGGACAGATGAACACATGCATGCACACAAACATATATAATCAACTGTTGCAGTTCTACAGAGGTGGTTTGGTCAGATGACCAGAATGATGAAATACGTGGAGAAAATTCCATGTGAATAGAAATTATTTACTTTAGAAAACGGATGAATAAAGGGTATAAAGAGGTACATTCAGTCAAGTTGAAAGGCAGCAGATTGAAAATGGATGAAAAGAAATACACACAGAGTGCAGTTAGCTTGTGGAATTCATCAACACAAGACATCACCGAGTCCAAGAGTTCAGAAGCATTCAAAGAAGCATTGGACATTTATTTATATGGATAACAAGAACATCCAGAGTTACAATAGCAAGAATTTAAAAAGAATCAAACAAGATATGTGCCAATTTCTAAAGGAGGAGACTAGGAGGAGACTTTGTACATGGGAAGGTTGTTTCATAGCTGCTTTCTGCAGAGCTTTAGGCACCTTTCTCTTAAGCACCTGGTATCTGACACTTTAGGACACAGGATACTGTGCTAGATAGACTATTGGTCTATTGTTGCTATTCTGACATATAACATAATCCCATAACAATTCATGAGTTCCATATTCCACACACTTTCTTCAAAATAAATCGTACACCCTATGGGGAATAAACCGGATTCTCAGTGGAGCAGCAAGTATGGTGCTCAACACTATTCCCCCAGTTACTGAAGGATACAGCCTTTCATTTTACATCCAGTTTCTTTATCTTTATTACTGTCTGTGCCTTTGCCTGTTTACTTCCTGCAGGTTGCCAAAAAAATGTGTAGCGTTTTCTCTTTCTCCACTCCCCAGAAGAAATAAAATTAGGTCTAAAAGTAAAGTGTTTTATAGGCAAAATAAATTACAAGTGAGTCTGGTGGATAGTTGCTAGGTAAATTGATTTCTGTGTACAAAATGGCCTTTTCTTGATTTGCTGATAAAATTTTAATGTTATACATGTTAGAACTGTTAAACACATCATCAAGACATGGAGAAATTATTCCTGTAACAGTTTTTCCTTTTATCACTTTTTTTTTAGAGCAGTGTCTTGCATAATGTTGGAAATTTTGCAGATCAGGTGCATAGAAAACAAAATGTTTAACCATTATAAAAGATACAATACAAACTTTCATATCTGGCCCCTTGCATACATGGATCCTAAATTCTTTTACAATCAGGAGGAAAGAAAAACTAAAAACTAAAAGTAGTACTGTGGTTGGGGAAAAAAACTGTCCTTAAAGTATCATTTTGAAATTGCTGAATAAAAAAGAAATTAACTCTTACATTTGGATTTTAAAGAGTCCCAACAGATGGAGTGTACTTGAGTACTGGGGATATGTGTGGACCTGAAGGCGCACGCACACACACACAGGTGGAGGAGAGATTGAGACTGATGTGTCAGCATATGGAATGGAAAGCTTCCAAAAAAAGACCAGCTAAAGTTTTGCTAAAAATAGGAAATAAAGAGACTGATTCCACATCAAAGGGACAGTCTGCAAGAATAAAGAATACCCAGGCAAGTAAAGTTTTGTGGAATCGAGCAGTGACCTAGGGAATGAGCTTTCAAGAGAAGGACTGGCTCTTTTCTTATTTTTGTATTACAATAGTGCCTAGGAGTTCAAGCCAAGGTCAAGGACCCATTGTGCTAAGCACTGTACATGCACATCGTAAAAAAAAAAAAAAGTCTCAGCCATGAAGAGTTTAGAATCAACATAAACAAAGCATGGAAGAAAAAGAGTATCATCTCCATTTTACACAGGGGAAACTGGCTTGCACACGGTCATTTAGGAGGTCTGTGACAGAAACAGAGAGTATATTAGAGCAGAAACAACTGATGGAATAGCACCATTGACAGGTGACCTGGTAGGGTCAGATGAAGACCCTTCTCCAAAGCCCTTTGAGATCACTAGAAGTCTTTCCAATGATTTCAGTCGAGCCTATCTGGAATCAAGGGGACTGAATGAAGAATGCAAGAAGGAGAGAGATGCATTTGGGGATAAAAGAGAGAATTATCTGATTAGATTGGGGGTGGAGGTGGGGTGAAAAAGAGGCAGAAGTGGAGAAGAAAATGAGAGAAAGACCAGAAAGTCCTGGAAATTAAAAATGCAAAATTTCTGTTTTTATTAGACCAAATTGTCTGTCCTCCAATGACAATGCAGAGTTGGTCTGATGCCTATAGCTTATTCTCTAAAGCTTTATAGAGTCTTGTTTTAAATTTCTGAAGCAGTGGGGCTTTCACTACTTCCCTTGCTCAATTTCCTCCCATTATTCTTAATTATACTCCCTTGGATCACTCTAAACAAATCCTCTCCCTCTTTGCTATTTATATCATTCAAATACCTTTGGCCATGTGTTATATCCCCCTCCCTCCATCTATTGGTCCTTGTTTAGTTAGGCTACACATATTTAGTTCTTTACATCTGATACCTTTTTAAAATCATGCCTGAATGTGATGGGAGAAGGTGGCAACACTCCAGAATGGTTTCATTCAAAGAACAAGGTTAAAACTATATTTCTGACTGAGTATCCTATTTTATTAACAGTGCTTAATTGATCATGGTGGAAAGGCTGTTATAGTCAAGTGGAGGAGGGTGTTACCTACCAGAGCATTTTCCAGCAAATTTACTTAATTGTTTCTGTTTACTGCACACACATTAATGCTCTATCATGCATTAAAAGCAATGGGCAAGATTAATAACAGCCTGCTCACCCCCAAAATATCAGAGGCACTTTCTGTATTTATGGCAAGTGACTCATTAAGTTTAAAAGGGTGTATGCTATAATTTTCATCACATCTTTCTCTTTCAAAAAAAGAAGATAAATTTCAACAAAACTCTAAAGTTTTACTCATTTATAGAAACAGAGAAGACACCAAGAAAGTTTGAGACCCAGCCTTGCAATCCCAGGGAAATAAAGATACAAAATTAAAGCGATCATATTTCAGATGTCCTAAAAATGTGGCTTAGAACCAACTCTATTCCAAAAGGATTATCGTCCCTGCAGAACAGAACACTCTCAAAGATCCTGGACATTATTTCCTTGAATTAAAATGATTCCTGATGCATAAATGTGGTGATCACTTTAGCACTGTGCTGGTGAATAAGAATTACAGTCCACAGCTAAGCATGTCATCCCATTGTTGCACCATGCAGAACTGGCCAAAGACAGAAATAGAGGAAGCTTCTGCTTGGGATCCCACATGGGTTGTGCAATGCTTGGGCCAGGCTTGTTTCTCCCTCTGTCACTGAGACAGCAAAGGGAAGAAACTGATAACTCAGCTCCTACATCTCTCCTCCTAGCCACCTGTAGTGTTTTGGCACTCTGATTTTGCTTGGGACCACTTTTGCTTGGGATTGTATTGCTGACCCTGCCATGGATCTCATTAGAATCCAAAAACCTGGATTTTGCTTTAAATCATACGAATATCAATCCAGGGTAACTCTGTTTATTTGAATGGGGGTTACTCTAGGTTTACCCTGATGTAATTTTAGATCAGACTACAGTGCCATCTGCATTTATCTCTCTTAATCAAGTCCCTGCCATTCATAGAGTCATAGAACTCTTGGCCTGGAAGGGACCTCCAGAAGTCATCAAGCCCAGGCCCCCGTTGTGAGGCAGGACCAAGTAAACATAGACCATCCCTGACAGGTGTTTGTCCAGGCAGTTCTTAAAAATCTCTAGTGATAGGGATCCCACACTCTTCCTTAGAAACCTATTCTACCGCTTAACTACCCTTATAGTTAGAAAGTTTTTTTCCTAATAGCTAACTTAGTTCTAAATTTCAGGGGTCTCGGGCATTGGTGGCACCTCAGTCCCATCTGCTCTCTGCCTTTGGTGGACAATAGTTTAGTCTTCTGTGGTCTGTAAACCTTTGGTCTCATTCTGGTTGTTGAGCTTGGTATGCAGGTTCTGGATGGTGTTGGTGGCCTGTGACATACAGGAGGTCACACTAGACGATCTGGTGGTCCCTTCTGGCCTTACATTCTGTGACTCTATGTGAAATGTGCTATAATACAGCGTCAGATGCTGATAGACTCAACAGCTTGCTTCATCTTGCAAAGCTTTCGCTATAAAAGCACAACTCAAAACCTGCTAATTCAGCTGTCCTTTCCCCATATCAGCACTATGTCTCTGTCCCTAATGCAACACCATGCAGTATATTTTTGCTCAGTGGAAGCAGCAGGTTTCTATTTATTACCTGTACAAGTCAGATAAGAGTCTCATTCTGTACATATTTCTCCTTTATCTAGAGATTCCTTGTGTCTCACATTTTTTCATTCATTTTAATGACTTTATTTTCTGCTTTGTTTTCTTTCTTAATATCTCTCTTAGTTCCGGGGTCTTTGGGAGATCTTTACTCCTTCGAAACCCAGTTGGTTAGCTTTAAGATGTGTACTTAGAGAGACATTCTCTTGAATTATTTCTGTTGGGGTCTCTTGATTATATTTTGTGCTTTAAATAATGCTAATAATAGAAATAGCAAGGATAATAACAGAGTAATAATCTCTCCCAGGGCTCTGTTGAGCTCCATAAAAATATTCCCAGTGATTTGAATGGGAGTTGTATCAGGGTCTTCGGAACCTAAAAGATTAAATGTCTTTTGAATTCATGCCAAATGTTCAAATCCAGATCCCAGTCTTGCAAATGGTTATTACTGGGGGTATGGTTTATAAAGAGATTAGACACTCATAAGAGTAGTAAGTGTCTGTAAAATGGGTCTTAGAGCCTTTGAAATTGTCTGTGCAAATTTAGGTCCAGACTATCAAAGGAGTTCTATCTCTTTGGGCACATGAACATTGTGCTTCTATACTATGCACCTGTGCTTCTAAATGTCCAATCTGTCTATGCAAGTTATGCCTTTTGAACAAAACAGCTACATGCACAAATAGGGCTGGTTGAAGCCAGTTTCCAAATTCGCTCTAATTTTGAGTTATAGCCATAATTGCAAGCATCCTTATCCCCAACCCGCCTTTCAGGCTCAGCTGAAATGTACATAGCTGGTTTAGTGTAATAGTAACTTTAATATACCGGTACTCTCGCGAGTAAATTCAGGGGTGATGTAAATATTGATACAAGTTACACATTGCTAAATCTTTGTAAGTGGGTACAAGACATGCTTGAAGGGGTGAGATTGTGACTTAAAAAAGAAAAGGGACAGGAGGATTTAAGGTGTTAGGTAAGCAGATCCACCCTACTTTATCTTAAAACTTCTTACACCATGCTGTTGGTTCCTTTTTATGCAACTTCATTTGTCCACCCACTCAGCATGTAACTAGCACCAATTTATATCTGCGTCTCTCTCTCTCTCCTCAGATTAGGCTACAAACTAGGTCTTCAGAGTTTACACCAAAATTCTATCTATCTGAATATTTTTAAATAGCTGTGCACGGTCATACTTGCCTTGCCTGGGGATATCCTGATCTGTTCACTTCACACTCCAAACCTCCCTTTCTCCCTTTTCCATATAGGCCTCCCCACTTCCCCCCTGCCTTTCACCTCTCCCCCACACACCTACTGACACCTCCTCAGGGCTTGTCAATCCCTGAATAGAATACGTGCTGCTAGGGTTGCAATGACTGAAGTGGTTTTTAACACCAGATCCTTAGGAATAGCTGCCAAAATCACCCTTTACTTCAGAGTCACTTCAGAGAAAGTGAGGAGCAGTTGAAAACCAGGGCTTTATAATGTCAGCTGATTTGCTACCTAAACTATACCATTTGCTAATATAAATGCTAAACTATATTCTAAACAATGAACTGAATTTATATTAATGGGATAGATTTGTGGGGATTATCATCTGACCAAGAGGTACCCAAACTAAGTTGCATGGACCTCCTGTGATCCAGACAATTCTTAGTGGTGATTTCTTTATAACTCTACTGGTGTAAATTTTCAGATGTGAGCAGTGATTTTAAGTGTGTAGTATTGCCAACCTCAAACACTGAAAAGTGATGGGTAAGACCCCCTCTCCCCCCCAAAATCATGAGACTGGCTAAAAAATCATGGGATTTAAAAAATGGTATGTGTGCGTGTGTTTTACCTTCTGGGTTCTTGGGTGCACCTGGATCATACCTTCAGGCTGTTCTTCACAAACATGTGAGCTAGAAATTTCCTTTTTTTAACAAAAGTTGTGATCATCATGTAATCACTCATTTCCAGGCGATGAGGCTTTTAACAAAACACCAAATAGTGTAAGAATTGCAATACAATCACAAGAGTTGGCAACACTGAGAATGCCAGTTGTGAGTGCGTGTGGGGGAGGGGCAAACTGAGACACGTTAAAAGGGCCAGATTTTCGGAGGGTGGGTGCTTAGCACTTCTGAAAATCAGTCTTATTTATGGTGTTTCAAGTGTGGCACCCAGACACTGATACACACAAAATCACTAGTCGGTTTTGAACAGTTAGGGTGTCGTGGTTATTGCTCACTACTCATGGATATGATATCCCCTATCTGAAATGGATGTAATGCATTCAAAGTACTTATGAGAATGGAGTGATGCTGATTCTGGCTTGCACATACAAAGTTTTCTGGCCATGTTAATTTACCATTCCCTGTATCAGATTTATTTTGACCTTTGATACTCTTGCTCAAAATAATAATGAGGGTGTCCTTCCAACCCAACCCATATTTAAAAATAAAATACCAAGGTTTATGCTCATTTGTTTATTCATTTTCTAAAGTCTAAGGCCACTTTGCTGGTGAGGCCCAGAGCAGAAGGATCCAAGGGATATTGATTTTTCTTCTTCATGACTATTTAATTGGTTAAAGTGTGCACCTCTAGCATGAGCCAGAGAGTTGATGCTGGTTACATTTTAATAAATGTACTCCTCTGCCGATCAATACTTCCCTGGAAAAAAAAAAGTGCTGCTGTATCATATGTTAATGGGAAGAAAATCTTTTTACTCTAGTCAGTCAGCATGACAAACAAGAATATGAAACGTGTTAATGAAATGACTGGCTGTCTATAAAATGAAAGACTCGCAAGACAGTCTCCTTTCTCCCTTTAATTTGATGAAACAACACAGAAAGTTACACTGCAGCTTGTTGAGCAGGAGGTAATGTTAACAAGGAGAAATCAAATGCTCTAATGATGGCCAAGCAGAAATATGTATGCCTCTGAGCCAGAGTGTAGGACTCATTGTACAGGTGTGGACATAAGATTATACCATGGTACTCCCATTTAGACAGCAGGGGCCAGATTCTGCCACCCTTTCTCACTTTGCATTGTACCTTACATCATAAGTAGTCCTAATTAAGTCAGTGGGCTACTTGATGTCTAAGGTACTACTGAATATGTATCATAGTCTGGCCCTAAGCTAACTGGAGCAATGACTACATTGTTCATTTAATAGATTCAAAGATTTTTAGCCCAGAGGGATCATTAGATCATCTAGTCTGACTTCTAGTAGAACACAGGCCAAGAGAATTTCACCCAGTAACTTCTGTATTGAGCCCAATATCTTATGTTTGACTGTTCTAAACTATGAACAATTTTGGAGCTTTATAAATAATAATAATAAAAATAATACTCATGGGCAGATATTCAAATGCACAGTTATACACATGTGCAACACACAATGTGTGAGTGCAAGTCAAGATTGGCTTGCGTCACACTGTGCAATGGAAAGTCCAGCCTACAGAGTCACAATGGCGGCTTTCAAGACCTGCCATTACATCTTGCAACAGTGCATTTATCTGTTTTGCCTCTGGGAACAAATGTTGTTCGAAGGGAGAGTTGCCTTTCATATAGGTCTGTAAGTTGAGCTGAGTGAATAACTGGTGGCCAAACCAAAGGAAAAAAAAAATGGTTTTGAATTAAAATTGATTGTTATGTTTTTGAATGTGTTTTTTACTCTTTAATTTTGTTTAAACAAATCTAACTACATTTTGAAATGAAAAGTCAAAATGTTTGTTTTGAAAATGTCAAAATGAACTATTTTGATTTTTTTTTCTATTTTTCCCATTTTTTATTTGGACAAAATTATTTACTAAAGTCAGCCCAAATTCACAAGTATTTTCAGTGCCCCCCTCAAGCTGCATTTTTTGGCAAATGTATTATTTGACCAATTTTTTTTACACAGCTCTATATGTAAATCTTATTCATGTCCATCATAATTGCATGTATGGATCAAAGCCAACGTATGGCCCTAACCATCAATTACACTGGACATACTGTCTTTTAATAAACTTTCCTTTTCCTCCCACATCTTCTGTCATCAATATGTGTATTGTCCCCTGCCCAACATTGTCTATGTATGGCAGTTCCTCAACATCATATCTGTTGAAATCATCAACCATGCCTTCATCTTCTCTTCTGATCTTGTATATTTCATCGTCTTCCTTCTCTGTGCCCCAGCTCTCTGGATTCCAGCTAGGAGAGAATGTGGATACCTGCCTTCATTTCTCCAACATACAAAGAAGCGCAAACATGTCAACCCCATCTATGAACAAAACGTATCATATTTTTCAAGATCCAGTTCAAAATTTCCCTCTTGGTTTTTAGTTCCTCAATGAATTTGCTTAAAGCCTAAGACACAAGACTTTCCTTTCTCTGTCCCTCTTTCTATCCTGCTTGTCTGACAATGAACTCCTTCTTGCACCTTCTCACAAATTTGTTGCCATTGGTTGGAGCCTTCATCCATGCAGTTACTGCCAACTGGAATGGGTTTCCTTATACACTCCATCTGTTTTGAAACCAGCTAAAAATAGACCTTGTCTCATTTGTCTGTGCCTCTCAGTTGGTTTCTCCCTCTGGTAGTGTTTTGCTGATTTTAACTTTTTAAGTTTGTGACAAGTTCTGAGATAGACTTTGTATGAAAGATGATAAGTAAAATAAAGTTGGAGGGTAGGATATTCAAAAGAGGGTAGCACTGACTAACTGAAGTCAGAGGTCAAACTCTCATAGACTTTAGTGGGAGCAGACATAGACCGACGCTAAATGATTTAGAAATCTGAATATGTTTATTGCAGAGATGATTATTAGCCATTCCCGCTGTATCAATATTAACCTTTATATTCTTTTTGGAGGCTACCAAAATATATGACACTAGAAAAGTAGATGACATTAGAAAATGGGTACAGTTAGAGCTAGCTGGGGTTTGTTGACCTTTTTCTTTTGGAAACTGCCAATTAGTTGAAACCGAAACTGTTCATGGCAATGTATTGAGTTTGATGAAAAATTCATGGGGAAGGTTTCTCAGGTCCACGATGGAATTTCTGGGGGGTGAGAGGGAGGAAAGAGAACCACCCCAGAGTAGCCAGAAGGGGTAGTTAGGGCACTCAATTGAGAATGTGGAAAACCCAGGGGAACATCCCTGCTCTGAATCAGGCCCAACCCAGGGGAATGCCCTAGCTAGCAGGCTAGAGAGTTCGTTTCTCCGTTTATTTTTTGTGGGGGGTTTTGTGTTTTTTTCTTGAAATATTTTGTTTTCATTCTGATGTGGATCAAAAACAAATGTCAAAACCTCTTCTTTTTTTTTCATGAGAAGGAATTCTTTTTTTTTCTTCTGGCCAGCTGTAAGTACAGTTTCTGAATATCTCTTTCTTCTTCAATTAGTGTCCCTATGGATGCACTTGCATCCCTGCGCTGATTGGAGAACTTTGATTGAAGTGTCCGTTTGGCCCACACATGCGCTTTCCCCCCATCATGCCCCACCACAAGGCTAACCAGCATGCGTGGGCGAAACCCCTTCAGTTCCTTTTCAACTGCCACTGGCTACAGATGGACCCATTAGCAGTCCATTTGTAGGTCATTATTTCTACTCTCTTTCCTTACAATTTTCAGTAGCTAGTTAATCTTCTTCTCTCTTAGTTGAAGATTTTTTCTTTAATTTCTGCCCCACACCCTCCAAAAAAAGAAGAGATTTTTAGTTTCCTCTTTGTCAGGGGCCCCGTTCCTCATCAAGGGGTATGCCCAGCTCACCGGGCTTCAAGAAGTTCTTCTCATGTAAGGAGGCCATCCCTGTGGCAGATAAACATCCCCACTGTATCCACTGCCTTGGGGAAGGCCACATTCCTCAGAAGTGTGATCTCTGTTAACAAATCAAACCCAGGTCTCAGAAGGATAGGGAGCTGAGACAAAAACATATCCTGATGGAGGCAGCCCTTCAGCCTTCCCAGGACCCATGCCTGGAATCACCCACAAGGTGCGAATCTTCCCCACAGCCCTCGACATCCAGGGACTATGAGTTGAATAAAACAGCCATGGACCTTTCATGTAGGGCTTCTAAAAAGAGAGCTGTGAGACCCCAGAATGATCCCTGAGCCAGCAGAAAAGCTCTCAGGCACGCCTGGTATCGTTGGTACCGTCAGTACTGAAATAGTCCAAGCACAGTACCCATAGCTCACGAGGGTCTGGAGTGGCAGGTACCACTGATGTGCCTAAAGACATGATGGGCATAGGCTCTGGGCCAATGGTACCAGTGGATAAGGACAAAGGCAAGGAGAACACCGCTAAGAAGATGCTGCCAGTACGAGTGGTACCTTCAGCACCTCTGAGCGCTCGGTAGGGGTAAGATCCCCAATTCCCTCCATACCACCCTTGGCATTCGGTCAGTCAGCACCCACAGAGTTCAGGCACTCAAGAGAACTCAAGGTATCTGATATACCATCTCCTCTGCTTGGTACCAGGGCTCAGGTACCAAGTCTTCTCCAGACACAGGAATCTTCTCCAGCACTTTGCACCTCCAACTCTCTAGTGGTGACTCAGACAGTGAGCTAGAGGAGGTTGTCTCTCACCACTCATCCATGCTCTGTATAGTGCCCATTATCAATTGGTGACTTTTCTTTTATACCCTCCGCCTGCTCCTCAACCACCATGGTATGGCCCAGCCATGGGTGCAAACACCGGGCACTATCCCACTTCCCCCAGTGGCCCTGCTGGAATCCCTGCATGGAATATAGACTTCACGCCTCTCAGGTTTCCAGTGTGACTCACTGTGAGCCCCTGAGATGTTCTCCCTCAACCACAGCATACAGAACCTCAGAATCTCCAGAGGAGATCATGGAGGAGCAGGAGGGTGGATTTGAAGTCATGCCAAAACCAACATCTCTTCCTCCTCTCCAGATGGCTCCCTGGACTGGTGGAAAGATCCAGCAAATGTTTGCAGGGGGATCCCCTTTTCACAAACTTCCCCATCATTAGTTCTCACGACTGATGCATCACTAATAGGATGGGGCACACATCTAAATGACCTTACAACATAAGGCAAATGGTCATTCACGGAGATGTCCCTCCACATCAATCTGCTCGAACTCAGGGCGGTCAGGAATACCTGTGCCCATTTCCTCCCACTGATCAATGGAACACACACAACATAGCATGTATGTAGTACATAAACCGGCAGGTTGTCCTCCCTTTGCACAGAAGCACTAAAGTGATGGAACTGATGCATTTCACCCAACGTCACATTATCAGAGACCTACTTTCCAGGAGTACAAAACTCGATAGCAGACAGTCTCAGACGCAAGCTCCCACACGATCATGAATGGGAGATAAACCTGCCAGTGCTTCACAACCTATTCAGGAGGTGTGGGACACCAACCACAGAACTGTTCACTGCTCCAGGGCAGGGATAGGACAACAGTCCTTGAGGAATGCCCTCCTTCTTCCATAGGACAGGGACCTTCTCTATTCCTTTCCCCCCCCGTTTCCCCTATTGTCAAAAATCCTATTAAAAATAAAAAGAGAAGGAGCATGTGTCATACTGATTGTTCCCACTTGGCCAAGCCAGACCTGGTACCCTTACCTGTCACAAGTGGTGACATGCCCAATGATCTCTCTCCAATCCACGCCATACCTCCTATCGCAGAACAAAGAACAAACTCCGCATACCAACTTGCATATACTGTGCCTCACAGGCTCGCTCCTTCGTGGTTCCAGCGAATAGAAAGGTCCTGCTTGGAGGAGGTACAGGAAGTGTTACTACACAGTAGAAAATCCACTACATGTCATAGGTACCTGCAGAAGCGTTCCATGTTTCAGGCTTGGTGTAATTCCCAGCAAATTTCCCCGACATCTGCTACTCTTCCAATGGTCCTAGACTATGTACTGACTCTAAAAAACAAACCAACCAGGGCTATCTCTCAGTTCACTCGGAGTTCACCTAGCAGCTATAGCAGCCTTCCATCAACAAGTAGAGGAATACTAACTGCTCTCACACCTGACCACAAAACATGTCCTCAGAGGTATAGTAAACCTTTTCCCCCAACCCAGACATCCTACCCCAACATGGGAACTAAACCTAGTGTTGAAAAGCCTGACTAGACTCTCCTTTTGAACCCATGGCTACTTGTTCGCTGACACACTTGTTGATGAAGACGGCCTTCCTGGTGGCGATCACCTCAGTGTGGAGAATAGGGGGAAAGCGGCACTGATGGCACACACACACACACACACCCCATACAATATTCTTTCGGGACAAGGTTATTCTCAGACCACACATGAAGCTCATCCCCAAGGTGGCCTCCCCCTTTCACATAAACCAATGGATTCACCTCCTGATCTTTTACCGCAAGCCTCAATGTGGGCTATACTGTGCATGCTAGATGTTAGCAGAGTCCTGGCCTTTTACCTGGATAGGATGAAAGCTTTTAAGAAGTCTCCTAAGCTTTTCCTTTCCATTGCAGAGAGATCTAAGGGCTCATCGATATCAGGCCAGAGACTCTCCAAATGGGTTTTGAACTGTATTAAACAATGCTCTCGGATTTGCAACATACCACCTCCCTCCGGTAGTCGCACTCACTCTATGAGATCGGTTTCCTCCTCCGTCACCTTCCTCAATAATGTTTCTATTTCAGACATCTATAGAGAGGCCATCAGGGCATCTGTGTATACCTTTGAAGAATATTATGCAGTTACCAGAGACTCCACTTCCGATACCATCTTTGGTTCCATTGTCATCTGTAACTGACTCGACTCTGAAGCCCCAGTCCTCCTGTGGGGATACTGCTCGAGTCACACCTGCAGTGGAGAACCCATAAGGACACTACTTGAAAAAGAAAACGACGTTACTCACCTTATGGAGTAACGATGGTTCTTCGAGATATTCCTATGGGTGCTCCACAAAAAAAATAAAATAAAAATTAATAATAAAAAAAACAACCCACCCTCCTCTACTCTACTTCGGAGTTCTTGTCAAGGACTCTGTGGTCAGGAAGGAACTGAGCGTGGGTTGCCCGTGCATGCCAGTTAGCCTCGTGGTGGGGCACAAGCGGGGGCGGAGGGGGGGGCAGCATAGATGCTGGCCAAACGGACACTGCTACCAAAGTTCTCTGATCAGCAGCGCAAGGACACAAGTGCACGTACAGTGGAGCACCGATAGGGACACACATCTCGAAGAACCATTGTTACTGCACAAGATGAGTAACTTCCTCTTTTGCCCCCCTCTTTCATTGCTTGTGTGAGTTTAACAAATGAGCACACCCATAGCCCAGTAGTTTGGCATTTGCTCAACTCGGGCTGCCTGACTTAGTGCCATAAATATTGTTCATAGCTTTCAGATACAACATTGCATTTGAAACATACACTTGATTCATGCATCAAACTTCTTTAAGGGCCTGATCCACTTCCCATTGAAGTCAGCGTGAGTCTTTCCATTGATTTTAATGTGATTTGGATTAAGCCTTAATGATGTGGTGCATCAGAGCAGAGGTGCCGACTTCCCCAGTTCCCATGGGGTGCTTGAGCCCCACTCTAGCCCAGGCCCCACTCTTCCCCTTCCCCATGCCCCCACCCCGCCTCTTCCCACCCCGCCCCACCTCTTCCCATCCTATTATACCCTCTCCCCCACCTCTTCCTGCCCCCACTCCTCCCTCTCCCCACCTGCGCCTCCTGCACGCCGCTGAGCAGCTCATCACGGTGGGTGGGAGGCGCTGGGAGGGAGGGGGAGGAGCTGATTGCCAGGGCCTGCCGGCGGGCTGGAGCTCTGCGGAGGAGAGAGAGGAGCTGATTCGCAGGGCTGCCGGTGGCTGCTGAGCACCCACTATTTTTTTCCAGTGGGTGCTCCAGCCCCAGAGCACCCACAGAGTCGGCACTTATGCATCAGAGAGTATTCACTACGTTTAAGTAACTCTGTGACCTGGGGTTTATCAGTAGCTTGTATTTCATTGCAAGAGAAGATGGGTAAGAGGGATGTATACTGAGGGGGGTCAGGGAAGCATTCTGCCTAATAGCAAACTATGCAAACAGGATCCAGCCAGACTCAATGTGTGGCCATCTATAGCCAAGAACAATGAGCATGCAAATCAGCATTCAGTCATTTTGACTGATGGGATGGGGCTGAGGGCAAGAGTTACAAAAGTGTCCTGAGTAATGCTGTACTTGTAAGTCATGAAACCGTGGGTGGGGGGTCTGTTGTCAGAATCAGGGGGAAAGGGAAGAAAAGGTTTGGGTTTTCATTGGAAAATTGAAAAACTCCAAATTGTTCAGGGATTTTTATTTGTTTACATAAAGCCAAAATAATAATAATAAATAAATAAAGGGAAAAATCAATACAACTGAACAAAATATTATTTTGGGGGGGAAATTTTCACAGGAAAAAAACGTTTGCCAACTACCTCTTAAACAAACAAAACACCCTATAATCAGAGTTTGAACCCCCAAAAGGGAGATTGCCAGAGCCTCTGTGAAGTCCACTAGAACATTTGCTATGGCTATGATTTTTACATGAATGACACTCAGATACTATAGTGATGGGCCACAATATAAAACCCTCAAATAGATAAGATAGCTAGATCCAAGGCTCTTGCATTTTCTCCAGGTGCTTCACTGATCAAACACTATGTTGTGGAAATACTGATGTAGCCTCACCTTGATATGACACCGAATTGTAATGCCTGAGAGCTGATCTGGGTAAGGGGACTTCATAAACAGGATCAGAGAAGAGAAGAAACCAGGTGCAGGGAGGAATGTTTTGCACACTGAAAAATTTCAGCCCAAACCTAAAATACGTTGACCAAGAACCAAAACAGTTTTCAGCCAAAACTTTTCAATTTTCCCTTAGCGAATTCCAAAACAAGTCAGGTTTGGGGTTTTCAACAAAACCCAAAATATTTGTAAGGTAGTTTTTGATGAAGATGTTTTGTTTTTATCATTTTTTTTCTGCACAGGAGCACAAAAACCAACAAACATACAAACAAACAAACAAAAAAAGAATAAAAATAAAAAAAGAAAGCCCAAGCAGCTCTAATTCTAAAGTTCCTAAGATAAAAGGTGCTATCGAAATGCAAAATACTGTTATTACTTTCATAAATAACCAGAGAACAATGGAACAAATTGTCTGTTCTGCTAGTTAGATTATTTTACCCATCTGCCCTCTCGTTTACTTGTGGGTAGATAGTTTATCAAACCTGCCCTGCAGCCTTTATGCATCTTGTAATAAGTATTTTATCTGGATGAATCTTTATCCTGTGGTATAAATAATTTCAGCTGCATAAATAAGTTAAATCCCATTTTTGAAAGATGCATTTATTTACATTTATTCTTTTACAGCATATCACTGGAAACCATTTCATTTGATTTGAGAAGGAGTGAGCAGGCTGGCTGCAAAAAAACAGAATGAACACACAGTAGCACTTCCATAAAAGCTATCTTTTTCGCAAATACTTGTGCATTTGAGGAAGCACACTGTACAGCCAGGAAATGTCACTGCAGACGAATTTTAAATAAAGTGTTCATATTTCTTTGGGGACTTTCAGATCAGAAAAAGAAATGGAATATTTACAATTTGGTGCATAATTCATTTTCTGTGGGTAGCTTCCAATTCTCCCCCAACTCCAGCCTGAGTGGGACTGAAATCCTAACAAAAATAGAGTTAATACATTATTGAGTAAGAAACAGAAAGACTAAAACAGATTTATCATAATTTATTTTTAATATTAAAGTCATCTGCATGAAATGGAAAGAATAACTAGAAGTTTCTGACAGAGTTAAGTTAATCTTTTTACCTGCATTTTTGTTTGAGTATAAAATGAGCTTGAGTGAAAATACTGGATCCAAATCCCCCAAACTTTGGGAAAGTTCAAATATAGATCTAAATTTTGCAGCTAGTAGCTATGAGTCAATTTCAGACCTATAGAAAGTGGGTTTGATTCTGATCTCACGTACAGCAGGGGTGCTGGAACAAATTTTATAGTGGGGGTCTGAGGATGGAGACCATGGGAACCAGGTATTTGGTGTTGGTTATTACTACTTCAAACCAGCATCCTTACTACCTACTACCCGCAGCACCTATAGTTCCAGCACCACGGACCTACAGCAGTTTTACACTGGTCTAATACCAGTGACTTCAACAGAGTTACTCCAGATTTCCACTGATGTAACTGAGAGCAGAATATGGCCCAGTAGCTGCAAATCCGCTGATGCCAGTGAAGTTTGGCATCAACTAGGAATTGTCTTTATGCCATTTGTTTTTACAATGCTTAGTACAATAGAATCTTAATTCCTGTTCAGGGCTCTTACCATGACTGTGATAATGACAATAATAATTAATTACTTTGATGTTTATGCAGTGCTTTAAGATCCACAGATGAAGGGGATGAAATGTAAGTACTATTAATATATTACGTGTTCCTCTGAGGGGAAAAAAATCTAGCAAAGGTCGTCTCATCTCACTGCTAACCTGATATACAGCAGATAAAAAGTTTCACTCTGATTTCATGCCTGTCACAGCCCCTATATCACTCTGTGTTTATGGAATATTTCAAAGTTGTGTTCATTTCCACCTCAGTCAGATCTCCGGGAGGACTTTGCACTTGATAACGGAATGAGGCTGCCAAGTTTCTTATAAAAGAGGAAATGGCAGGAGCACGTTCAACCTATTTTGAACAAATTGTACTGGCTGACAGTCAAATATCATATTGATTTTAGCATTGCTCTCCTTGTAATTTGTTACATGGGCCTAGTCCAGCATGTCTCATTGACCTTCTTATACCCTATGCTCCGGGCCATTCTTTTAGATTTACTGAAGCATGATCCTTCCTCGTTATAACAGTACAATATGCCCTGCCCTCCTGCAGATACACCACAGGAAGGGACACCTTTTTAGACCAGCTTAAATGGGTTTCCATTGTTACCTGAAATATGTGTCTAAATCATTGTGGGGCCTAAATTTAGATCATTTAAATATCCCAATAACTGATTGTAGGGCCCGCATGAGTAGTTGAACACCAAGGGGCAGGAGACTGTTCTGATTTACACTAGCAGAAATTTGGCCCATAGAATCTAATTTTCAAAAGTGGCTTCTGAGTGTGTGCCTCTATTCTTGGGTGTCCAACATCAAACCACCCTGGGCCTGAGCACCCAGAACTCCCATAGAAGTCAATGGACCTTATTGACCTAACTGGTGGGTGGAAATTGTTGATGGCACAAAATAGGGTTGTCAGTTTTGGTTGGATGTATTCCTGGAGGTTTCATCACATGGCATAATCTTTAATTCCTGGAGACTTCAGGACAATCCTGGAGGGTTGGCAACCCTACCAGTGCACCCAAATTGTTTTGCACCCAGAACTTCCAGGTATAAAAATGGAGGTTGAACTTTCAGGATCAGGTCTCCTACAACAAGGGTGAGGAATCCAATCTCTTTTAAGGTTCAATCATGCAAGCCGTTATTACTGTGCTGTTATAACTGTTGTTGTGCCCTTTGGACCAAGTCCACCAGACCACCTAAGAACATGCTTAACTTTAAGCATTATAATTATTCCATTGAAGTCAATGGGATCACTTAAATGCTCAAGAATAAGCACATGTTTAAATGAATTGCTTGATCTGGTTCTTAATTTCTAGATTGAATTAGAAGACTTTGTTTAAAAATAGTAAAAAGAATGAGGAGTACTTGTGGCACCTTAGAGACTAACACATTTATTTGGGCATAAGCTTTCGTGGGCTAAAACTCACTTCATCGGATGCATGCAGTGGAAAATACAGTGGGAAGATACATATACACAGAGAACATGAAAAAATGGGTGTTGCCATACCAACTATAGTTTTTACTATTTATTGATTTTGATGCCAGCGTAAGGTAGTGTAGTCAACTGACCAATGGGTGGCACTGTTGGGTCAAACCCAAAGAAACTAAAATGCAAGTTTAACTCTGAATAGACTCCAAGAACTTTGGTGGTGTATAGTTTATAGACTGTTCTATCCTGGAAATTATTCTGGCCACTTTATTGCCATGTTGTATGGAACTATCCTGTATTAAAAGGAAGACTGACAGGTTAACCTCATAAGTCTTTTGCAGCTCTAATTTCTTCTCTTCCGTGTTGACATGTTGCTGGGAAGCTGTTGAGGAACAGAAGCACTAACTCAGATAATCAGTGGAATTGCTATGGTTTGGGGAACATGAAAAGGGTAACTCCATTAACACTTACTCACAACATCTGTTGCATCGCTTCACTAATCAGATTGCTTTGCTAGTCCAAACTTTCTTATCTGACAATACTAGTTGTATGACATATTAGTAGATTAAGTGATAGAAATGCAATATTGGTTTTCTTCACTATTTTGTATGCAATTAAAAATGTTTAAACTTGAAAATATCTATAGCAGATGCTTTTCTATTTTACTACTAATGCTGCTTCTCTGTGGACATGTCTATGGCTGACCTGGTTAATTCAATTACAAGGCTGCTTATTGTGGTTCCCTCAATTTTGAAACGGTGATACCTTTTGTTTTTGGGGTGCTGCACCAATGTGTATGAAATATAGCAGTCAGCTTTGTCCTCATAATTCAGTGTAGACTCTGACATAGAGAAGATGTACGCTGTCTCATGAAGACTTAAGTTTTGTTCTTTCTTGTTTTCTTGAATGGAAAAAAAAGGTTATGCTGACGGAAGGTGTCTGGCTCACTGTGTGTGGAAAAACATAACAAGCATCAACTGCTCCTCCCCTGCACTTCTTGACCCTCGTTCTTGTGGTGTTCCTGCTGTCCCTAGGAGATGGAAGAGGACTCCAGTACTGACACCGTTCAGTAGCTGCAGTAATTAGCAGAGATGTGGGGCTTGAGAGAACATTTTGAAAGAAAACTTGTTAAAAAAATCAGTTTACTCTTATTGGATTGAGAATAAACCCTATGAAGTGCGGGTCCTTTCATTTAAATCAAGGGGGGAAGGGGAGTTACACTGGTTTAAAAATATTGTGAGATCAAAATCAAGGTGCTTGATATTTGCTGCTTACTAATTAAAAAAACCCAAAACTAACCTGCTTAATGAGAACACATTTGGCTAATGCCAAGGGCTTGAGTGGTGTTTAACTGGGTGTTAAAAAGGTGGGGAAAAGTAAACTCTAGTACTGAAGTAGCCAAATAAAGATTAAAATAAATAAGAGATGAACTATTATTTTTATTCAACATTTGCATGTTTCATTTTAAGACTTTTCAGGCCATATTTTTAAAGGCCTCTTCTCTTAGTGCCTCTATTTTTTTGGAATGTGCGGAGCACTTTGCTGGGTCAGGCCCTTAATCTGAATACTAGGCTGCTCACAGGGGTTTAGGAATTGAGAACCTGATCCTGCAGTCATTGACTTTAATGGGAATAGAGGGCCATGAGCAACTCTTGGAAGTGTAGGATCAGGTGTAAGAGGAATCCATGGATACATTGAGTCAGCAAAGCACTTAATGCCTGCTTACTTTTAAACATGCCCTTGCTTCCATCTCTGCTTGACAGAGCACCTAAGCATGTGCTGTGACTTTAATAGGACTTAAACTAGTGCTTAGGTGCTTTGCTGAATCGAGGCCTGAATGTTTATATCTATACCTACCTCATCTGCATTAATATCATCTATCCATATAACAGCTCCATTTATATTTATGATATTTAATACACTATCGCTTCACATGAAATATGTCTGCAGGTTATTGTTATTATTTTTTCCACAAATGGTTTGCATCTGAAAGGCTACATCAAAGAGCTATCCAAAATAATGCAGGTATTTGTTTATCTTACCCAAAGAAGAAATAAAACGCACATTATACACACTCAGAGACAGACACACACGTATGCTAAAGGAATGAAATGCTGCCGTCATTGCAAATGACAAAGAAAGCAAACGGATTGCTAAAAGCAATATAGCCTCTGTTCCTTCCACAAGGGAAAATGGCCTTTGGTAACGTAGCTCTCTGGAAAGAACTTTATTACTTTTTTCCACCCCCACTTTCCCTTGCTCGCTCTCTACCCCTCTCTCTCTTGTTTTAGTTCATCAATTCATCAAATAGCAAATGTGATGTCTCCTCCATATATCTCCCTTTCAGATTTCATTGACCTATGACCTGTAATGTCCCAATTTGCTTCAAGTACTTTTATTTATGCCATTCCTTGGACCTATACATTTTGATCAAAGAAACAGTATTCTCTGCTCAGTGCCTATGGAGAACACTTTGCAGGTACCATCAGTTCAGAAAAAGCAGTCACCCAATATATGAGATTGTGACAAGGTATAATGTAATGGTAGTTATGTGAACCTCCAATAAACTAGTGGTACTTCACAGATTACTTGGAGAGAAAGTCTTTTAGCGTGCTTGAAGAAGTATGAAATGAATTTCATTTCCTTCTCATTTACCTTGCTTTTGAAAGGTTTCATGCAAGATATGTGACCAACTATTATAGTACTAATCCATCCATGACAGAGCTCAATTTTCCCTGAGAATTTACTTCTGAATGGGCTGCAGAAAAAGCTCAGAATTAAAGTATACTGAACAGAGCAGCCACTGAGCTGTGGGCAACTGTCTGTCAAGAAAACCAGTTGGAACAAAAATATAAATTAGATTTTATTTTATTTTTGAAAGCGGTCATCAGTGGTAAAGTTTTAAGGCCCCGTGTACAAACAAGAATTAGAGGAAGAAACTAGCCGTCGTTGTTGTGAGCTGTTCTCATTAGTGTAAATGAAAATGAGACCACAGACTAGTGACACTTTAAAAACAGGAGTACTTGGGGCACCTTAGAGACTAACAAATTTATTTGAGCATAAGCTTTCGTGGGCTACAGCCCACTTCTTCGGATGCATAGAATGGAACATACAGTAAGAAGATATTTATACATACACCTTCTCATGTTCTCTGTATGTATAAATATCTTCTTACTGTATGTTCCATTCTATGCATCCGAAGAAGTGGCCTGTAGCCCACGAAAGCTTATATGCTCAAATAAATGTGTTAGTCTCTAAGGTGCCACAAGTACTCCTGTTCATTTTGCTGATACAGACTAACACGGCTGCTACTCGGAAACGTTAAAAACAGAACACAGCTATTGCTCTGTGTTTAGCTTCCTGTTATAAGGGGAGCTAAAGCCTTGTCCACACAAACCGTTCGCGGAAAGCTGGGATGTAAATCTGCCCAACACTACCCTGCCACGCGCTAAGTGTCTGTGTGGACCGAGCTGCTGTGTATTAAACGTTCCCTCGTGCACTTTAATATACTCCTGTTTCAAAGCGGGGTAGTTCAAAGGTCACTGCAGAGCTTTTAGAGAGCAGCGGCGGGGCCCACACGGACACTTAGAGCACAGCAAGCTAGTGCGGGGCATATTTACCCCCTCCTCCCATCTCACTGCAAACTAAAAGTTTGTATAGACAAGCCTTAAATAGTAGCAGGATGCTGCATTTTTTTTTTTTATCTTGAACTCACTAGTTCAAAACTGACTGGGATCCATAGTTCTTTGCCATCTGATGGCCCTGTGGGCAGTCAAGGTGAACTGAGTTGGTTGTCTCTGTTAGGCCATTAGTACAAAACATGATGTTTTTCTAGGCTAAAAATGCCGAGGTCAGCTTGCTATTGTTTGTGGGATCATATTATTTGTTGTTCGTGAACAACTGCCAGAGGGAGGGACTCTGATAGGACGGGATCTGAACATAGTGCATTGCAGCAATCTTGGGCTGCTGAAACCATCCCATAGCAGCTTAGTGACTGTTTTAATGTATGCCACAGGCTTGTTTGGTTTCAAATATTGCAAGGATTGAGGGAAATTAATAGGTGGCTTTTGGCCACCTTTTCCACCTCCCCCCATATCAGCACAGCCCTTTGTTTTCATATAGTCACCCCCACATTAGAAGCTTGATATACCTGACTTTACAATAAGAATTTACCAAATCTCACTTACAACCATCTCAGCACAAGGAGTGCTATCTTCACAAGTACTGACAAATTTCACCTCTGTTTTGGCTATGAAAAGAGCTGTTTCGGTGGCATCTATGATTACATTCCACCTCTGCCCCAGAGCAAAATTACAAACATTTGTGAGTTTGCCTCAAGCAAACAGTTACCCTTGTCCAAATTACATGTTGTCTTCAATATATGATTATCACTGCCCTGAAGAACACAAGGTGAGATGGAAGAATGTTTGGTGAAACCACAAAAACTTGATTTTCTCCTGCCCCCTCCCCCCATCAGTTTCAGCAACTAAGGGACAGGTCAATAGAGCAGTGATCATTTACATCAGCTGAGGATCTCTTCTGGAGACTCTTTCTTCATCTATTTTCTACAGAATCATAGAAGTTATAGATATAAAAGACATTAAAAACACTAGGTCGCAGGACCCTTCCATACAATATTGCTCAGTCTTCTGTCAAGTATTCAGTTCTCCGACATTTACAGTGAGTTTCAAAGCTATTGGGTAGAGGAAAAGCCCATTGCAGTGATGGAATGCTGCCATATGGCAGAGACAGAGACCATAAGAAAGACCATAAGAAAGAACAGGACGGAGACCATAAGAAAAGAACAGGTTCGTTGTGGGGATGCTCCATAGTTCACTGGGAATTTCATGGTTTTGCATGTCTCAGACTTTTCCTCATTCCTGAGGGGAAGCAAACCCCACCATCTCAATGGGATACTATTTAGAGAATCTCGCAGAGTTTCCTGAGCTTTCTGTGAGTTATTAACATAAGAACATAAGAATGGCCATACTGGGTCAGACCAAAGGTCCATCCAGCCCAGTATCCTGTCTACCGACAGTGACCAATGCCAAGTGCCCCAGAGGGAGTGAACCTAACAGGTAATAATCAAGTGATTCCTACATTTCTACATAGCAGACTAGCTGATCCACTGTCACATTTTTTTGTTTCCCTAATTTCTTCCTTTCGTTCATCCAAGTGGACAAATTTAGCCATGGAATAAATGGGCACAACTCAAGTTGACTTCCATTGTAATTTTACCCACCTACAGCATTTGGTTTACTGCATCATTTTTAACTATAGCACAGAGAATTCCAGCTACACACTCTGGTTGGCTCTATGCTAACTAGAGCTGTGTAAAGAGCTATTTTTTCAATTATCTGGCTATACCAAAAATAATAATAATAATAATAATTGATAAAAAATTAGAGTTGACCCAAAACTAAATTTTCCCAACTTTTTTGGTAAACTGAAATGTCAAAAAGAAACCCACAACAACTTGGGGTCAAATGAATCATTTAGTCTGACCCTAAATTAAATGCTTCATTTCAGCTTTGAGGTTTTTTAAACTTCAAACAAACAAACAAACAAACAAACAAACAAACAAACAAAACAATTGAAGTATATTTTAAAATGAAAAGTTGTTTCAACTAGAAAAATCCAAATTAAACATTTTGATTTTTTTTTCCCTGACCAAAACAATTAGGCAAATTCAACATGAATTTTCAAAATGTTTTGATCAAGGCAAATCTGTATTTTTCTGTTTCTGTTTGCCAGAAGCTGGGAATGGGTGACAGGGTTTGGATCACTTGATGATTACCATTCTGTTCATTCCCTCTGGGGCACCTGGCATTGGCCACTGTCGGAAGACAGGATGCTGGGCTAGATGGACCTTTGGTCTGACCCAGTATAGCCCTTCTTATGTTCAGGGAAAAAAGGGGTTTTAACTGAAAAATTTCACCCAGCTCTAACTCTAATCCTAACTTATTTCACTCAAGAAATCTAATTCAACAAAATAAAGGCTTAAACACAGTAAAAAAGTTAAACACAAATATTTTCATCCACCAAATAAAGTATTTTCACTCCATGGAATACTATTTTCTTCTATTTAAATGACAGATCCTGTCACAGAACTCTTAATATTGTATTGAAAGTTATCTGTATTACAACGGAGGTTAAACACATTTATTTATAAGACTCTGGGGTCCTGGAAAGGTTTTCTTTCTCTTTTTGCCTGCAGACTGTTAATATCATTGGGAAATAAAGAGTCTACATTATATGACAAGGCACAATGGTATTAAAAACAAACAGAGATGTTTGAATCAAAGAACCTCTCTAGTCTCAAGTAAAGTGTTTGTTGTAATTGAAGAGAAATTGTATCCCAGTACTGATGCTTCTTCCAATATGCTTTGCATTTTCAGAGTTTCAACAATTAGAAATTGAAGGTGAGAATTGCTTTTATTGCATGTTATTAGTGCACATGTCACTAAGGCATCTGGGTGCATATCCTTGGGTTTTGCAATGAATGCTGGAACATAGGTAGTAGACGAGAGGAAGCAATCCCAGGGAATTAGGAGTTGGATGGGGGAAACAACCCAGGACACTGTTCCTTTAAAAGCTTGAAATCTGGAGCACTGTAGTATAGGTGGGGGAGGGCTTCCCTCTCTTTCAGCCAATCAGGAGGCAGTCTCTGGAGGAGGTTAGTATATAGACTGCCTTCTCCCTCAGAACAGAGGAGACACTGGACATGAGGAGGCAGAGGCCAGGGCCAGGGCCAGGGCCAGGGCCAGGGCTCGGGCTCCATTCAGAAAAGTCTGGGATTGGTGGCTTTGGGTGGATCAACTTAGGTCAAAGGAAGAGCTCTGGGTGTGGCAGAAGAACCAGGGCTGGGTATGAATTTGTCTGTTATCGTTGTAACCTTTATTTTGGAAGCTCACTGAATATTGTTTGAACCATTTTGTTATTAAGGACTCTGAGGATTGTTTCAACCAATTCTTTTATTAAACCAGCCCAGCTGAGGGTGCTCTTGGCCACAAGAGAGACCATGTGGAGCACTTAAGCGCTAACAAGGGCAGGATGCCTGCAAAGTGACCCCTGACCACAAGGGAATGCTGAGTAAGTGGCCACCCTGGCATACTGGCTATGAAAGAGCAGTACAAGATTTCAGGCTCCTCAGGATAAAGGACTATCTACCATACTGTCTTAGCTCCAAGCATAGGTGTCTCTTTACTTTCAGTGCACATTCCTATAGGGCAGTACTCTATACAACCAATCATTCAGAAGTTCCAGGGTTCAGAGAATAAACAACATTTATACTCTACCTAGTAAATTAGTTCAGAGAGTTGAGGAGACGAGGGTGATAGTTTCTTGGTCTTACCACTTGTTTAATTACATCACTCATTTCTTATTGTTGTTGTTTTTTAATTAACACCCCTCCACCCCTGTATGTGTGAGTTATATTTATGGTAAAATATATTCATGCCCATGAGACAATGTGTCAGTGGGTTTTTTAAACTAGTATTTTAAAATATGGTTTAACTTGAAAAATGACTAGTATGATGTGACATTTCTTTGCTAGTTTACTACCAGGTTGTTATTCAGTTGGTCTTTATACTAGCCCTACTAAGAAGTGGATCATGCTACAAAGTTATGACACCAATGGGAGTTACATGCCGAACCTGCTTGGGAGCTTTTGAAAATCTTACTAAGCACCTATCTGTAGCTTCAGGCACCTCTGGAAATCTGGCCCTTAATAGCTCTGTGCCTCACTCTCTCATCTGTAAAATAGGGATAATACTCTGGGTTTGTGCAGCACCTAGCACAATGGGGGCCCTAGTTTTATTCAGGGCCTCCAGATACTACCACAGTACTACTCATATATAATAAGAGCCCTGGAAGGATCTACTGCTATTGTTCATTCTGTCACCCCTGACCTATCCATGCGCTCATGCTTGCTTCCCTTTATAAGAGATGCATAACTGACATAAAAATACTCTGGTTGTTTCTTCTCACCTGTCATCTTCATGCCTGTGATATCTAAACTGGTCACAACCCTCACCATGTGTGGAGTTCAGGAGTTCAAATTCCAATTGTCCTGCTTTAAGGATATTTAATTGTTTACAGGAGCTCAGTGCTATTCAATGGAACAACATCTCAAGGGGCAAGAGAGCTCTAGATCAGCTGGAATTTAAGCCTCCATACTCCTACTGTACCTCCTTCCCACCTTAGCTCATACCTCCTACTGCAATTAACACTTCTACAGAGCCTGATCCAGCTGCCATTGAAGGCAGAGAGACCTTTCCATTGACTTCCAAGAGAGGTAGATCCAGGTAATAGTGCTTTACAAATTAGATGCTGCTCTTCGTTATGCTGATGAAATCCTATGGCAGGGGTCGGCAACCTTCGGCACACGGCCCATCAGGGCAATCCCCTGGCAGGCCATGAGACATTTTGTGTATGTTGACCGTCCATAGGCACAGCACCCCGCAGCTCCCAGTGGCCACGGTTCGCTATTCGCGGCCAATGGGAGCTAAATAGATCTTATTTTTGTAATAAAACACACACAATTTCTAATGGAAAAATGTAGGTGAAATCCCAAGCCCCATTGCATTTTGAGTTTTGCCATTGTCTTCAACCGAGCCAGGATTTCACCCTTTGCATTGCATCAGAAAATGTGTGTTAAGATGGGAGAAGGAAAAATAATAATTAAAATGGAATGGATGGCATAATATGTATCTAAAAAAATCATCTTATGGATAATATGGATAAAGGGCCTTGAATGAAAGCTGCTCCTGGAAACTCATGGGGGGGCCTCGGCTTTGGCAGGGAGAGCCTGGAAAACAAACATAAACTGTGCATTCAGTGTGTGCCTTTAAGCCATTGGCATTAATTAAGATTCTATGGCTTACAAACAATTATGACATAATTAAAGTAAGATTCTTTCTACAGTAAAACAATAAGAAATGACTTTTAGAAACCGTGGGAACTATTAAAACGGCACATCAGTACCAAAATGAGCAATATTTACTAGTATTAGCACTATTAAAATGCCTTTTGAAGACAAACTTAGGCAATTATTACTCAGAAAAACTCACATTTGGAGATGGAGAACAACGATAATTAAATCCCTCTCTATATATATCTCCGTTTTTGGTGTTTGACAGAATGGAGTCTTTAAGAGAATCTATTTTAATGGTCTTGAATTAGCAAGACTTTCAAACAGAGAGAGTGCACTTAGCGGGAGGTTGATCTCTACTGAAAGAGCTTTATTAGCAGTATTTTAAAGGTCAGGGAGCTGCATTTAAGGCCTCCTACACAAAGATACATATTTTTGTGTGTTGTAATATCCTGTAATTTTTCTGAGACATGGATTCCGTGCACTTAGGCCCCTGTCCCTCATTATTGTGAGTCCTACTGATGTGCCACCTGGATTATCCATTATTGTCATTTATATTACAGCAGTACCTTGGAGCCTCCAACCAGGACAAGGTCCCCTTGTCCTAGGCACTGTACATGCATGTAATAAGCGACAGTCCCTGCATCAAAAAGTTCACGGTCTAAACAGACACATAGATTTTAAGGCCAAAAGGGACCATCATGACAATCTAGTCTAACTTCCTGCATATCACATGTTACAGAACCTTACCCACCCACTCCAGCATAGGCCCACAACCTCTGGCTGAGTTACTCAGGTCCTCAGATCTTGATTTAAAGACTTCAAGTTACAGAGACTCCACCTTTTACTCTAGATCAAACCAGCAAGTGACCCACACCCCATGCTGCAGAGGAAGGCAAAAAACAAAAATAAAAAAACCCTTGAGGGTAGAAGGCCCTAGAGGCTAAAACCCAGGTCTGTCATGCTATCAGGCAGATAACCCCTCCAGGCTGCCACCCACCAGCAGCTGTAACTCATCTCCACTCCATTTCCCATGACCTGCTGTGGACCATGGGAAGTTCTGCCTCAAGGGTTTGATAGGCAGGAGCCCGATGGCTCCTGATTGGCTCCCTGTCCTATATAAAACTAAGAGGCATGCCAGGAAGCATCCAAGCATCAGTGTGGATCTTTTGTAGCATGTATGATTGTTCCTGTTCTATGCTCTTGACCTTGGCTTGTTTTGGACTTTGCCACGTGACTTGGACTCTGACCCTGAGCACTGACCCTGGTCTGGAACTGACTATGATCACCTTGGCTACTCCTAGCCTCAGGTTTGCCTCTGCTTTGACCCTTGGCCCTGACTGCCCTTATTGGGATCCTGACACAGGGTCTCTGTCACTCTGAGCTGGGACGAAATTCCTTCCAGACCCCAAATATGGCGGTCAGTTATTCCCTGAGCATGTGGGTGAGACCCACCAGCCAGACACCTGGGAAATAATTTTCTGTAGTAACTCAGGTCCCTCCCTGTCTATGGCTGTTAGAGATAGTTGCTAGTAGCAGTCACAGATGGGCCATATGATAGACAAATTCAGGGAGACGAAAACAAAGGCACAGAGAGGTAGAATGACTCACCCAGCATTACAAAGCAGGTCATTAGCTGAGACAGAAATAGAACCTTAGTCTCCTTGTTCGCAGCCCAGAGCTTTATTTGCTGTTAGACCATGCTGTGCATCAGCCTCTATGCTGAAATAGTAGCTGTGAAGCATCTCCACGGCTCCCCCACCTGGGCAGTGGTGTAATACACCCAAATATGTTGTTTGGGCTGGGCACAGGTGAAAAGGTTTAGGCAGGAACCAGAAAAGGAGGGGCTGATGGGCTGGCTCAGTGGGTTAGTATGGAGATTTGGAACACCTGTTCGGAGCCAGTACAGCTCAGTAGTGCCTGATTGTGGCTGTCCTTTATGAGTTTGGGAGGTCTCGAGCCAATTATCTGTGCTCAGAATTCCACACCACAACCTTGTTGATCACCTAACTGGCAAGGCCAAGGATTGGCTGGCCTGTACAGAATGCAATCCTCTCCCCGCTAGGAATGATCCTTCTTTGGCAGAGTAGAGGGACATTGTGGGAGTGGTATGGGGGAAGTTTACCTGTGGTAAACAGGCTCTCTGGATAAATAGACAATCTCATTTGTTGTAATCAGCCCTCAGTTCACTTATTTCTTTTAAAGCACAAAGTAACACACCTCTGCACATGCACTGTGTGGTCAGGGTTTAGGCAAGCAAGAAATTGTGTTCACTGTTCATATCACAATCAAGGAACAGTCCCTTTCTCCTATAGGGCAGCAGCTTAGATTGCACAGGGAGAAACAACACAAACCATTTTGCTTGAGCAACACTATTACTCAGTTCCCTAGAGTAGCACTAAAAGGCTAGACTGAAGCAAGGGAGTGACACCTAGCTGGGATCAGCAGCAGGCATGGTTGTGATGAGTTTGTCAGCAAATGCCATGCCCGGCCCTCGGCGCAATAAGAATTTACTCCTGGTGACCCTCTTTCAATCTCATTCAGTTTATCGAAATCAACACTGTAATGTAGTTTTAGGCCAATGACATTAGGCTACACTTTGATTATAAAACAGGGGAGCATGTCCAAAGGTTGATGTGAATATTTGTTCTTTTTTTAAAATACAATTTTCAGTGAAAGCCATTAAAAACAAACAAAGTAGAATGTAAACATTCCCCTGCAGTAGAGCTGGCTGGGAATTTTCCATCAACATGTTTTTACTATGGTAAATTTGGTTTCCACAAAATCACAATTTTCCCTTAGAAAAATCCCTAGGTCATCCTGAATCTAAACTCTTGGTTTGTCAAACAGAACTGAAGGGTTTTTTTTTTCAGGTCAGTTCAGTCTTAATCTGTTTGCACCTCAGTTGCTGTGGTGCCTTGTGGGAGCTATAATTTGTGTCACACACCCATATCCTTCCCCATGGTCTGGACTCCTTGGCCAGACTATACTTCCCATGATGCACTTTGGTCCCCTTGCTGAACCACTGGGGTGTGCCATAGGAGTCTCAGGACTGTGGTGCATCATGGGAGATGTAGTGCAGCCCTGGAACTGGCTCATAGAAGAGAATAGCGGCATGAGGCACCCAAACTACAACTCCCATGTGGTACCACAGCAGCTGAAGTAGATGCTGCTGAAGACTCAACAGAGACAAAACAAAACATTTTGACATTCCTGAATCTAAATGTTATGGAACTATCATTCTTACACACACACCAAAAAATCAATATTTTTACTTTTTTCCCCAATTTGAGATGAAACAAATATTGAAATACCAGAATTTTCTGTGGGATGGAAATGCTGATTTTCAATCAGCTCTACAATGTACTATATTGTAAGGGCCACAGTATTGTGCTAAGACTTGAGAACCGCGGGTCCACAGCATGTAGAGATAATGTCTTCACATTAAAAATAAAAATCAGATACAATCTTCAGATAGAGAGATTTATACTTACTGTAATGATGAGGGGGATGTTTTCCCACAAAAGGACTTTAACTAAGAGCTATAAAGATTCCACTTCCTCAGTGACAGTTAGACTGTTCCTATTATCCATAGCCTTCAAAAGAGTCTGGTGGGGAGCCCCAGAGCCCTAGAAGAAGGCTTGTTTAGATCAGGAGGATTGGGTGCAGCTCTCATTGGGATGCTTGGCTAATCAAGAGCAATTCCTGTTTCCCAGAGGCTGATTCAGAGCCTTGTTGAAATAGCCTGATATCTGTGTTTGGATCCTCCAAGCAGTGAAAGAACATGCTGGCATTTGCTTGGCAGGCTGCCCCATCACTCATCATTTGCAGATCTACCTGGAAGTCATTTCAGCAGTCACTGAAGTGCTTGTCCTTTTGTTCAGGCTGCATCCTCAGTCATGCTCCACTTCTGCTAATGGTCACTGACGAAACAGTGAATCCACTCTCCTAGTGTCTTTTTATTGTTGTTGGTTGTGGGGGTAAAACAAATTGGTGGGAGCTGCAACTATCATATTGAGAAGACTTACTGTGTTCTTCTAGGGTGTTTCCCTGCCCATCAGACAGGATAGAAGAGTAAAGCATCATCTGCAAGAGCTATTTAAGTATCCAAAACACTGAATGGTGGTGACCTCTGAAGATAAAAACATGAGTCTACAGAATGAGCTACAGAGGTAAGCTCCCCAGGAAAATGTAGTAACAGACTAACACCTTCTGGACTAGGCCCAGACGGGCTACATAACACACATTGACCAGCAGGGTACAGATGCTTGTGCAAATCTTAAACAGTCATACAAGGGTCATGCTCACTCAGTTTAGTTCCTATTCACTTCACCCAGGGCAGTAAGATCATACCCTTTCTGACCCTGTTCCTATCCCCCACCTCCAACACCCTGATGAGCACTTTCCAAAGAATACTAAGTAAACCATTAAATCTGGTCAGGCATTTTTCACTGAGAAGATTTCTTGTAGTGGCAAATTAAAAATGAAACATTTCATGGAAATGTGTTGGTTTCAATGAAAAAAATAATCTAGAAGGTTTCTCGGGTCCAGTTTTGAATTTCTGGTCAAAACCCAGGAGAGAGCGAGCCACATACTACAGAATCGCCAAAAGCTCAGTGGTCAGGTTAGTCACCTGGGATGTTGGAAACCCAGGTTTGTGAATCAGACAGAGGAGGGAGGTGAATCTAGCTCTCCCAGGTCCTGAGTGTGTACTTTAACCACTGGGCTATTGAGGAAGGGGGAAGTGCATGTTCTCATTTTTTCCCCACCAAAAAAAGAATGAAAACTAGACCTTTTGGAGTTTTCATTTAGTTCTTGTTGGCCTGCCAGCCCTAAAAAAATCATGCACTCAACTCTGTTGAATTTGGTTGTCTAACTCCCATAGGCTCTTTTGAAAATCTCCACCTTCTGCTGTAGTGGCCCAATCCTGCCCCATTCTGAAGTAAGTGGTAGTTTATTGGGAGCAAGAGCAGACCCCAAGACAGGATGCTCCATGGGTATAAAACATGGATCCTTTTTGGCTATTGTCTTTATTTTTGTTTGTTATCCTTTATCCATGTGTTGTTATATTTAAAACCTTTTCTTTTTTAATTAACAAAACCAATAGAAATTTAATTACGAAAAGGAATCAAATGATCTGTAAAGAGAAGTTGCTTTAAACTCCTGCCCCCCCCCCAAAAAAAAACACAAACAAACAAAAACAAAACACATGTTCCACAATGAAACATTCATCATATATCGGAAAGGTGGATGCTGGTAGTCTCATTGCATTAGGATGACTTACACATCCATAAATGGTGCCGTTTTGTGCACTAGCAACTTTAGCTGATGGCAAACTAAGAAAGCATAGGCACCAGGGTTTTTACATTTATAGTGCATTGCAGAATAACACATCTGGGCAAACCTTCTCTCTAGTGTTTTGCTGCTCTTAATATCTATCTGAGATCCGCTTGCCAAGTTGATGAGACCTCGTTAGGATTGTCCCATTTGGTATTTCAGCCAAATAACAATGAAAACAAACTATGTTGTAACTCTGCTTTCTTCTCCCATCTTATTTTGTATCAAAAAGCTAATGTGCCAGAGTATTTCTGCTCTGGGCTTCTCAGCTTCTGTTCAGCGCTTGGCTTGTCAGTCATGCAAAATGTTACATTAGCACATACAGATCAGAAGTATGTTAACAATTTTTTTTTTTTTTTTGGTATTCAAGGCTGCTCCATTTGTTGGTGAGAGGATTTAGTAGGTTGGTATAAAAGCTGAAAAATGAACCCCATAAAAAGTTAAAAAACAATAGCTACTTGGAGGATTAGTGATAATTCCCACAACTAGAGAGTCTGAATTGTGGGTTACCTGATTTTTATTTTATTTTGTGATATACCATAAAACCTTCGTTTCAGCCACTTTCATAGCTAATAATTTGTGTCCTGTAATAAAATGAATTCCCCCATATAGCCTGATTAAAAAATACAATGGCTCATGAAACTGGTAAGAGAATATAAGGTCTCTGGACCAAATCTATTCTGATAGTGGGCCAGGTCTGAAATGGCCCCACTGGAGTTAGAGGACTGAGACCTCCAATTGACTGGAGCAGTGTTTGGTGCACTTGGGGTGCGGCTGGTTGGGACTAATTGGCTTTCTGACACTTTGCTCCAATGTCTCCTGATCCTGGGGCTAGCAGATCCTGGCTCATCCTGCAGCATGAGTTACAGCCTGCTCAGGGCTGCTCTAAGTTGCACTGATTCTAACAGCCCTTTATGAGCCACTGGATTGGCAATGGTTGCTGGAACACAGCACACTTGAGTCATGCCTCCTGATACCCCCCTACAGAGGGGGCAAGGCCTGAAGTGATGGCTATTGATGACCTTATGACAACTGAGTATTTCTCCGTGCTGGGGGAATCCTGTACCTTTATGGTAGCTGTAAGTTCTATTTGCTTCGCCAGTGTAGCACAAAGCAAACTGGATCTGGCCTACGCAAAGCAGAATTTGGCATTTTAGTTTGAACTGGAATATGGCTGAAGATCTATAAAGACCCCAAAGTATCCACCATTTCCATTAGAGTGAAGGTTTTTTTGTAGTGATTGGAGAAATTGGGACTGGAGACAGTATGCCTGTGTGATCTTGGGCTATTTCTGCATTTCAGTTTTCCCCAAGAAGATTAATAATACTCAATCGGTTGTATCAAGACCTCTGAACTCTCAGGCTGAAGGCAATATATAGTTGCAAAGTATTCTTCATCATTATTTAGTGTTAGCACTATCTAATATTGTATATAAACTAACTAAATGGCTAGTGAATGGCCTTCATGAAATATATTTTGGTCAACCTAGTGGCTAGTAGGCATGTCTCCATGTTATGAAAAAATACCACCATAATACATACTAACTGCTAGCATCATACGCAATGGACCTGAGCCAATGCCTGTTGAAATCAGTGGGAGTCTTTTGATTGACTGCAGTGGGCACTGGATCAGGTTGCATCTCAATAGAGAAGTCAAGAGTGTGCATTCCGTGGGGATTGAACTACGTGCTCTCCTCATAGTGAGTGGTTCCATCATAAACTGAAACCTTCTACTCTCCAGGGCTGGGAAACTTTCTACCACAACTAAATTTCCACTTAGAATACAAAAAAAAGTGGCTTTAATTTAGAGCGAGAGTTGTGGACGGAGTATAAACGATGAATGCACTGGTTTCTGCCCTTCAGAAAATACAGTCTGAAAACCTATTTAAGTCACCCTGTGCCAAACAAATATCATGGCCTGTACACTGCTGCTCTGAGCAGAGTAGTTCACCATGGTGCAGATATATATAATTTATTTCAGCAGAATGCACAGTAGTCAGCATCCTTTGGAGGGGGGAGAGTGGGAGATGGAAAGCATATCAGCATCTAATTGCACCTGTCATACTGAAAGAAATGAGTCTCTCCAGATCAGGAGAGAAATTTGTTGCTGGAGTAATGTCAAAGGCCACTTCTCCCCAGCTGCACCAGGCAACATGAAGCTTAACATTTCAGGACTATTCATTCATCAGCTCTATATATCTAGGTATATAGAACAACAGAAACCCAAAAGAAAAAAAGGAAAAGAAAACCTAGAAAGTGGATGCTGGTGCCACTAAGTTTTATTCTGCAACCACCGGTAGTGGTCATGTCTCACTGTGATATGTCCAAGAAAAGTAAGCACACAGAAATCAAATAAAGAAACAAAAGATCTATACCTAGAAAAAGTGCAAGGAACCTGATCTGTGTTAGTTGGATGCCCAGGTTACATGGAATGTAGCTGTTGCCTGATTGGATGAGATTTCCATTTTTTCAGTCTAAATTCACCACTCTTTCATGAAGATTCTGCAGCATCTGCCTCCAGTTCATTCTGTATCTTGGGCAAAGAACTACAACATTGTAAAAAAAGCTTCTCTTAGTCCACAGTACAGCAGGACCCATCCTCACTAACGTCAACCACTGAGATGCACATTGTTCTGGTTCTCCATTCAATGCACTGCCTCCCCATAGAATAACAAGTATAATTTAAGGATTCTAGTTCTCACCTGGTATAAAACTAGCATGACTCCATTGAAGCCAGTGTAAATGAGGCTGGAATTTCTATTCATTTTTAAGTCCCTCCATGGATCTGGCCCAAGATACAGACAGCACCTCTCTTTCTGCCTATAGCAATTCCTCCAAAACTATGTTCCTCAAGGACCATGAACCTGTCAGCCTCATGAGTGAAGCTCATGATAACAGAAGGCCAGGCTCTGGCATTGACAAGGCCTACTCATTACCCAAGGAGTTAACTTAAATTGCCTGGAGAATGGGGCTGTATGTTAATTCTGTGCCTTTGTGCGGACATGAAGGGTGACTGGTATGTGTGGAGTCATAGTTACAGCTTGTAGTCAGTTGTTGGCTGTGTGTGTGTGTGTGCGGCACTGGCCCTGGCCAGATAGCCTGTACAGCAGGATCCAATTCAACTGTCCAAAAGACCACAGACTCGGTTTCTGTAGCGAAGGCACTCGGCCAGGTTTATTATCAACAAAGCACAGTCTGGTTACAGATACACTAACACATGGAAGCTCGTTGCAATGGACTCCGCTCAATGGATGACTTTCCATTCCCCCGTTGGCTGGACAAAGACACCCCCTCTGAGATGCTGAAACAAACAAGTTACGTATTGCCCCTCTGACATGCTTAGTTACCATCCTTTACCTTGTATGTGTTGATTCGATCAAATATCTCTATTCATCACCCTGTCATCCTGACCTTATCTTTAAGAGGGGGTCAGTGTATCCTTGTATCATCTTTGGGAAGTGTGTTTACACCATAACCTTGTATCAGGGTGTTCTGATACTACCCTTCTGGAATGTGTTTCCGTGAATACTTAATGCATAGGAGTGCTTGTGTTTTTGCAATGAAAGCCCGGTTCTTTCTAAATTCATGTATTGGATAGTGCTTTGTAACAGGGAGGGCCAGAATTTAGTTTGGGCCTTATGCCTTACACCAGGCCCTCAGGCCTCATGTCTCAGGCTCTCTCTTTCCACTACACAGCCATGCAAATATGGTGTGTTTTCCCCCTGCCCCGCCCCCCCGGTCCTTTGGCAATTCTGAAAAAGAGGAGGGGAGAGGAATCACTGTGGGTTGAATCAATTTTTTTTCTCTAAATGTTCATCAAATAGATTTTTTTTTAAATTATTTCTGACTAAAAAAAATCTCATTTTTTTGTTTTAATTAAAAATAAAAAAGGAAATTTTGAAACAGTCATTTCAAATCAAAATGTTTCGTTTCAAAAATGTCAAAATAAGTTTAGATTTTTTTAAATTTCCGTGAAAACTGTTGGACTGAAATAATGTGGTGAAATTGTCACAAATACGCTAAATGTTTTGGCGTCACCAAAAGTGCATATATATATATATTTTTTTAAGTCTGTCAAAAATTTCCATCCAGATCTAGCATAATCCCCCTCCAAGTCTCATTGCTGTTCTAGCGAGGCAGTACATGGTGCCAGTCTGTGTCCATGCAGTGTACACTACATAATGTGCTGGTGCAGCTAGGTGTTGTTAGATGTTCAGTTGCGTGTGTGTGTTCTCCCTGTGTGCTGCCCCAGCTCTGCCCAGACAACTGGCTCAGCAGACCTTGAATGAACACCCCAATGACCACAAATTCTGTTAAGGTACGAAGGTGGCAGACCAGGTTTTATTCTCGACAAAGCATGGTAATAGCACCTGGCAGACATAAGAGGATACTAAGACACGTATGCCCTTGACAATGGATGCAGCTCAGTGAATGGCAGGACTTTCCATTCCCCCCTCGGCTGGACAAAGATACTCCCTCTGAGATACGTCTTTATACCCTGATACAAACAGGTTACGTACTGCCTCTGACATAGTTATTTACTAATGTGGCTAGTTATTCCCCACCACCTTGTACGTGTTGGTTTAATCAAAAACATCTTTATTACATACTGTCATCCTGACCTTATCTTTTAGGAGGGATCAGCGTGTTCCTGTTATCCTTGGGGAATGTTTTTGTACCATCCTTGATATTGGGATGTTCTGGTACCATTTATATTGGGATTTGTTTGCGTGCGTCACTCTGTGTATATTTCTGCAATATCAGCCCTGTTCTTGTCAGATTCTGTGAGCAGGTTTTACCTCATACCAGGCCTCTGATACAAGGGCTTATGCCTCAGGCTCTCTTCCTACTACACCAGGCAGCTGGACACATTGCCACTTTGCCCTAATCCATCCTCTCCTGCCTACTTGTGCAATGGTGGGGGAGAGGGAATATGATGGCGCCACAAAGCTTACTACTTTTCCCATGCTACTTCCTGTGCTGCTGGTGTCCCTTTACATCTCAGTGCCTTGGCTATCTAAGCCATAATTTGGCTCTAAGCTAATTTTTTTGTTTAGTTTTTTAACTTTCCCACAGCTGATGGGCCCATTCAACCAAAATATGCTTTAATACACCCAAATGCAAAAGGTCATTCACCTAGGAATAAAGAAAGCAGGCCATACTTACAGAATGGGGACCTGTATCTTTGAAAGAAGTTCCTCTGGAGAAGATTTAGTAGTCGTAGTGAATGAACAACTCAACACGAGCTCCCAGTGTGACACTGTTGCAAAAAGGGCTAATGCAATCCTTGGATGTATAAACAGGGGAGTAGTGAATAGGCGTAGAGGGGTGATTTTACCTCCGTGTATGACACTGGTGAGACCAATACTGGAACATTGAATCAGTTCCATTGTCCACATTTTTAAAGGATGTTAAACTGGAGAGGGGGCAAAAAAGAGCCACAAAAATGCATTGAGTGCTGGCGAAAATGTCTTAGAGTGAGAGAGACTTAAAGAGCTCAATCGGTTTAGCTTATCAAAAAGACGATTGAAAGGTGACTTGATTACGGTGTATGAGTACCTTCAGAAAAAGAAAATACCAGCTATGAAAGGGCTCTTTAATGTAGCGGAGAAAGGCAGAACAAGAACCAACGCCTGGAAGTTAAAGCTAGGCAGATTCAAATTAGAAATAAGGCACACATTTTTAACAGTGAAGATGATTAACTATTGGAACAAATTACCAAACGAAGTGGTGGATTCTCCTCCTCCATGTCTTCAGATCAAGGTTGGATGCCTTTCTGGAAGATGTGGTTTAGTCAAGCACAAGCTATTGGGGTCAATAAAGCTGTGAAATTCTCTGGCCTGTGATATACAGGATGTCAGACTAGATGATCTAATGGTCCCGTCTGGCTTTAAAAATCTATAAATCTCTTCATTAAAAACAATATGAAGGAGGAAGAGGACGAAAAGGAGGTGAATGGCAAGAGGAAAAGGAAAGGAAATAAATGGCTCCAATTGCTTGAGGGGAGTGGTTAGGAAGGGGAAAAAAGACAGATCAGTGAATGTAACTATTATATTTCAGAAGGCACTCCGATAGTTCAGTGATGGGGAACATGAGAATCCAATTACAGACAGGACTGGTAATGCCACCTAATATTAAGGTTGCTCGATATTTCCTATCGTAAAACTCCATTGCATAGGCAACCTTAATTCTGGCATTTGCCAATTTGTTTTGAGTGCTTGAATTTGCAGCCTTAATGATGTTCTTTTAACATAGTTTTTGTGCATAATTTAGACAGTTCTATCTTAAAGAGGGATTTTGTCTGAAATAGTATTGTCACTGAATCTTATTTAGACAGTTTTATTATATTACCATGATTTCATGGCATTTTAATTTATACTACATTATTGGACTGTTAAGTCACTTCCACTACTCAATTAGGCTGGTTATATTGTTTCACTCCTAACTTGCTTTTCAACAGATAATAATTATTAGAAGGCTCTTTATATTTACCTAGTGTCTAGGTTTATTCCTGTAAGCAAGATTCCTTTCAGTGTCACCATGGTATCTGCAGACTTCAGTAGGAAAGAAAATTATTGTAATATCTTCATATCCATGTGTTTAGAATATGATTTAACTAGTGTGTGACTTATTAGAAGTAGCTGTATTCTTTCTTCTGCAAAACAAAACAAGGTCAGGTAGAAGAGATTTTGTGCAAGACATCATTTAACAAACTATGTTTGACATTCATTTGGATTCTTTCATTATTTGAATTACATATCTGGTTACACTTAAGTACTGTATGACCTAATAACTGTCTATGATTCATAGGGTCTGTATATTTAATATGAGAGCTGTGCGAATGACTAATGTTTTGGGGTTACTGGCAATTCTGAGAAATCTGGGGGAAAAGGTTATTTTGAGTTGACCTGAAATCAAGTTTTTGCAAAATTTTTAGCAAATTGAAAATATAAATTCATTTTAACCCAAAGCCCAATGTTTGATTTTGAGCATTTTTAACATTTAAGAAAAAAAAATGAAGAAACTTTGAAATGCAAATCCCTTTGATTCCACAAAAATCAAAACATGACCTTTTTTTGAATCGTTTTTCTTTGTCTGAAACAATTTGGTGAAACAGAAAAGAATTCATGAAATGGTTCGGCCTACGTCTACACTCGGAACTAGGGGTGTGTGTCCCAGCACATGTAGACATACTCATGGTCGCTCTCATTGAGCGAGCATGTCAGAAATAGTAGTGTGGCTGTGGTAGCATGGGCAGCGGCGGCATGAGCTAGTCATCCCAAGTACAAACCCACCCAGACCCCCTGGGTACATACCCTTGGTGGCAAGTCCATGCCACCGCTGCTGCTGCCCATCCTACCATGGCTACACAATTGTTTTTAACACGCTAGCTCAATGAGCACAAACATGAGCATGTTTAAGTGAGCTGGGAATCTCACCCCCAGCTCCCATTGTAGACTTAGCCTCAGTATCACTGACTGTGCATTTTGTGCTGGAAAAAATTAGCTCAGCTCTTCTTAATACATAATAAAAATCATTCCTTTATAGAGCTTTTTTCTTGGGCACCAATACTGCAATGGGAACCGTTACTATAGCCCCTAAAACCTGCATGGAACTCCACTGATTTCATTGAGACTCAGACTAAGAAGAAAGGTTTGTACTAACAAACCTCATTTGCAGGCTCCAACCTAAAAGACTTAATGAGGCATTAGTGCCATAGATTTGACTTTCGTAAGGAGTTATTCATTTTGGCCATGATCCAATGCCCATTGAAGTCAATGGGAGTCTTGTCATTGGCTTCACCGGGCTTTGGATCAGGCTCTGTAATCAATGTGTGGTGGATGCTTTATAGGATTTAGAGATGCTGAACAGGGCTTAGCAATAATGAAACCTTGCATTCCTATAGAACCTTTCACTGGAGGATCTCAAAAGATTTTACAAATACACCTCTACCCCGATATAACGCGACCCGATATAACACAAATTCAGATATAACGCAGTAAAGCAGCGCTCCGGGGGGGCGGGGCTGCGTGCTCCGGCAGATCAAAGCAAGTTCGATATAACGCAGTTTCACCTATAACACGGTAAGATTTTTTGGCTCCTGAGGAGAGCGTTATATCCAGGTAGAGGTGTAGTGCGTCCACAGTGATAAATTCAAGAGTCGAGGTGGTTTGAAATTTTCCGATGAAACTTTGTTTTGTTGGAAAATGCTAATTGGATTAAAATGAACTCTTTTGTCAAATCTGTTATAGTTTTGATGAAACTTTCATTGAAAACACAGCCATGTTTACACTGGGTCGCAAGCAAGTTTCTAATCTTCCAGGGTCCAGAGTCCCAGTTCTTGAGCTGCTGGGCTCCCCGCTCCATCAAGTTCTCATATTTTGTTTTGGGAACATCATATTTCAGTGTATCCAACATGACTTTTTCAGGGAGCAGGCTTAGGTTCACAAGAAATTTCGGTAAATTTGGTTTTGTTTAGAAACAGAACAAATGCAAATTCCAAAACACCAACATTTCTCTAACCAAAACCCCTGAGTTTTAAACTATTTGAGTCACCAAATTGTATTATGACATCACTCAATAAATCAGCCAATAGAGTGGAGCAAATGAGAGCCACTTTTGGAAGCTAGCTTTTCCTAGTATTCACTTAAATTCTCCTGTTTTCATATTTCTCTTAACTATGCCCTCAAGGAGTACAGTAAATAATTCCTCACACTCGTGGAAACTTATACCCTTCACAGTCTATACTTGTTATCAAATCCCCTTTCTTAGAAATCAATTAGCAAAGCTACACACATGTGTGTGTTGAGCTAAATTCTCTCTCATTTAATTCTTCATCAGAAGCCATTATAGCCCATACCCTAATTAATTTTGCTAATTTTTCACTGAATTCCCTGAAATTTGTACATAGGAACATAATTACCACAAAGGATGAGACCTATGGTCCAACTAGTTTAGGATCTTGTCTCTGATGAGACAGAGACGAGCACCAGATGTTTAAGAGGAAGATGCAAATGTAACCTACATCAAGGGGAGTAAGTCAGTTTACTTAGCAGTTCTGTGCTACAGAATTTCTGTACCTGACAAAGTATTTGCACAGACCTGAATTCATATACTTGCACAAGATTGCAGCTGGATTTTTATAGGAAACCTTTAAATACCAAAAGTGGAAACTATAAAAAGATTCATTTTCTCTTCCTCTAAGAATCCACTGCCAGTCTTTACCGTAAGATGGTTATGCACACACCACACAGACCCCATGTGTACACACACAATTAGCAGTTTCAAATTTCTGTTTACTGAATGACACGCCGAAGATAAAATATTACAGCATGCCAATTGCAATGCACCCAAGCTGGACTAACATCACTAACTTGAGGTTTGTTTTTTTTCTTTAAAATGAAAAATATAACACAGGGCCTATATCCCACTATCTATCTGTCTGTCAAACTCATTGGGTCTTCTAATAATCAGAGATCTTCTGCTTTCACGTACATTCCCCCAGGATATTATATCGAGAACTAGATAAAACATTTAATTGTACCCCATAACCAAGTATTTCAGCATCCCAATATTGAGTGCATACAGAACTTTAAATAAGAAAAGCTGACAATTACTGAAATTCCTAGGCTCGCATGGTGTCTTTGGTTCAATGATGTGATACAACTTACAGAACCGTTTGGCCTCCAGTCTACAATTGCTCCTTTTTGGTGTTTTCCCAGTCTCAATCCCATTGACTTCTGTAAAATTCCAGGAAACTGTACTGAGATCCAACCTACAGATTCAGTCTGGGTTATGCCAGCAGCTCTATCTTCCCCCTCCAGGGCTGGGCTGGATCTGAGTGGTACTCAAAATGGCTGCCAGTTTCATGCCCCTGATACAGCTCTCTATTGACTCTTCAGGAGCTTCCAGCTTCTCACTGTGTATGTGTGTACATCCAGGAACGTCTGCCTTTAACAAAGCCTTCCACACCACCTTCAAAACAGCTACAGAGCATGGCAAACAATTTCCTGCACCCCCTCTTGTGTGCTGAAATTGCTACTACTTGCTTAGTCACTCAAGCATCTATACTGCCGCCTTGCATGGGAATGTTACCATAGCAACTCAGAGCAAATAGAAACAGCACCTGTAATTACACCAATACGTTTTTTTGGGTGCACACCAAAAACAAAGAAAAGAAAAGGGGGTTACACAAGAAACCCCGTAGTGGGCAGTTATGGCATAACCTGCTTAGTCTCTTCCTAACCCCCTTAGTTAGAGGTTGACTTATTCTTTGAAGCATGAGGTTTTCTCAGTATTTTTCTGGTAATGAAGTGGAAGAATGTAGTGAAATGAACATCCCTCCCAAAATATTTGGATAAAGTCAATGGCAATGGTCCTCCCGTTACTCTCTGGAGAAACAAGTCAAAGACAGTGTGCTCAGATACTACAGTCATGGGTGGGCTTAAGAACCCAAATAGAATAGAAAGATGCTGGACATGCATTCCTCTTGCACCGCCAACATTTTTGTTCAGAGAACACTGCTCCTGCAGACCAGTTCCTGCCATTTGTGAACCAAAGATGGCTAAGCCTTCTGCCACCTCTCTCAGGCCATAATCTGCAAGGCAGTGCCAGGGTGTGCTTTTTGAAAAGTAGAGAAAAAATGAAAAATAGATGAGGAACACTGTACAAATAGGAGGTAAGTAAGAGGAGAGTTGTCCCTCCTGACTCAAAGATGAACATTTTTTCAGCTTTGCTGCACGCCTCCTTCTCACCCCTGTTTCATGGCTGTCAATAACGGAAGTTTTCTCTTCTTTCTCTCTAATCGTCTCTGACAAGCATTTGGCAATCCTACGTGTGAGAATCTGCCTGTCGTATTCTATGTTGGTTTCAGACTTTGTGAGAAAGGTGGACAAGCTGGGATCTGAAGTTTTTAAAAGGAGCCAATATCCAGGCCATAGTCAGTGGATAAGTCAGAGGGAGTGGGGCAGGATAGACTTCTATAAATAAAATCAAGAAATCCTCTTACATCTTCTAACAGTAGGTGGGAGTTTCAGCTCAAAGTTACATGCTTTTATGACCGAGCTCTCACTAGCACTCTGTAAGCGGCTGGACCAAATTCTCCACCTTGATTTCAGTGGGGTTGGGTGAGAGGAGAATTTGGCTCCATGTCAATATATGGATGGTTGCGTATGTGGGAGGGGAGCGAGGGAAAGCTTGTTAATTAAATCTGAAGACGGGATTCTGCTTTTTGCAGCTGAATTAAAAATGAAATAGCTATTGAAGTTTAATTAGTGTCTTTGCTTACTTGTGCATTCAAACTTGAAAGATGGCTTAACACTCGGTCATAAGCTCCCGTGGCTCGGAGACGATTACGGAGTCTGAGTGCGATGTGCCACATGGTGTTATCAAAGACCCCAAACTACAATCGAGACATTTATGCTGTAGATAACATAAGCATCAAGCGAAATGTCTGGGCCAGATTCAGAAGTGATGTAAGTTATTGTGTGAGTATGCAGGTGGAAGGGGGACCTGTTCCAGGAATCTAGGGTTGGCTGGAAAACAATTTTCTTTCATGAAAAATGTCAAGGTTTTGAAATTGGTTTTGTTCAAATGCAGAACAGGAGAGAGACCCCAGACTAGCCTGGTGGTTAGGACACCTTGCGGTCCAAGACTATGGTCTGAATCTCTCTCATCTTCCACACGTCTAGGCTATTGTGGAGTTTTCCTCGGCACAGAAATTCCATCGTGGACCTGAGAAACCTTTCTGGGAAAATGTTCATTGAAACAAATACATTTCCACAAATTGGCATTTTTTCAACCAAAATAAAGTTCATCTTTTTTTTTTTTTGACCAGCTGTAACCAGTAACTCCCATTGGTTTCAGCAACAGTAATGATTGCTCATTAACCACGAGCAGTTACTCATTACTGGTTAATTATGAAATAACTATGCATGTCCTGAATTGGGATAAAAAAAGAGCCCAGGGAGTCTAAGTAGGGCTAAATGACACTAAAGGAACCTAAACCGATGGTCAGAGTGGTCCCTCCTGGCCTTTATATAGATTACGTTGTGGTATCTTACACAATCAGAGGCTGGGGGGATAGGTAAAGTGGAGTTATTTCAGAGGGGAGTTACTGTAATTTTTCTTATTTACACCATTGTGATAGTTATGCTTCTTGATGTCCTTCACTCTTACAGTCCAAAAGGCCACGGTTTCTCATACCCCTACTCACATTGCCCTGGGAACAGTCTCACTGGTTTCAGCTATGCTTGGAGTAAGGTTGGAATTAAGGCCTTTGGGGGTTTAAGCATCCAAAACCTGTTGGATGTCAGTGGGATTTGGGCACCAAACTTCTTTTAGGCCCTCTTTGAAAATCCCATCATAAGAGGCTGCTCCGTGTGAGCCAGGGTGTCAGAATCTGGTCCATCAATTCATTTATACACACCTGCCATCTCTTGTTTTCTCTCTCTCTCTCTCTCCCCCACCCCACCTCAATTTTGGTGAGTCAGTGGAAACTCAGGTAAATCTGTGGACCGCAGCTGTAGTAAATCAAACTAATTACTTTTGCGCTAAGAAAGACAATATCCACAATGGACGATTTTGGGGTTGTTTTTTTCCGTTTGTTTTGTTTCTATGATTATGGACTGCTAATACATCTTTGCTTAATCGCTGTCCTAAAATGTTATTCCTTTGATGGAAGAGGTAAGCTGAAGCAATTGTGGAATCTTTCCCCCTCTCTTCAAAGTCTAGAAACCTATTTACAGTGCTAAATCATTAGGGTTACTCCTTGTCCAAAGGCTAGAGACGGTAAATCTGTGCCAAGCCTCTTAACAAGCCTTCTTGGAGGAATAGTATTATACAGCCAAAGAATAGCTGCGCTGAATGATTTTCTCCTATAAATACCATTTAATGGCATCTTTATTTATGCTCTCTTCCTACTGCTGCTTCTGTCAGCTGTTGATCCTAAAAATTTTGCCTGCAAGCTGATTTGCGTGGGTGGCCCTTGCACTTCTATGAATCCCCGTTTGCTTCAATCAAACTGGCAAAGAGACAAAGACAGTGTGGTCTAATGGGGTTCTGTTCCTAGCCTGGCCACTGACCTAGTCTGTGACCACAGGCAAATAACTTCAGTCCAGATTCTCAAAGGTAGTTAGCCTCGTAACTCCCATTTATTTCAATAGGAGTAAGATAACTAAATATCTTTGAGGATCTGGGTCTTCATCTCTTTGTTCCTCTGTTCCCCTCCCACCCTTTGTCTATTTAAATTGGAAGCTCTTTGGGGCATGGACGTGTGTGTACAATGGATCCCCCAATCACTGTCAGAGCCTCTGGCTGCTTTAGAAATACTGCTAATTACAAAGGTGTAGTGGACAGGGTGCAAGACAAGTACAGTGTTCCAGGTGACTGTTGGCCTGAAATACAACACTTTACTAAGTCATTGCTTTTGTTTATTAGGTAAAATAAATAGATTATCCTGAGATGTCCACGTTAATATGAGAATATCAAACTAATTGTCATCATTTGTTTCTGTCTTTCCACCAAGGGGTTAATGTTAGGATCAGGAAGGATAATGCAAAGGAAAACTATTATGCAGAGTAAGCTTAATATATGCAATTTAAAACTGTAGCAATTGTTTTTGGTCAGTTTCTTGCAATCTACAAGGTAATTTTTTTCAATTTATTTGGAATTAGTCAAGTGCACTGTTGAAAAGGCAGAGTGAATTGATGTTAAATAGTTTTTGGAAGATGTAATTGTCTGATGATTTGTAAATAGCCAAGCTTATCAAAAAAGTAATTTAAATGTTATGCTGACAATTTTGTTCACTTTGGTGTACTCTGTAAACTTGTGATTCCAATTTTTAGCCCTCATTAGCATCAGAATTCTCTTTGCACTGCTAAATCATTTAAGGCATTGAGTGTACCCAACACATCTAGCTCTGAACTTTTACTGATCCTTCACCTAGCGTACTTAAGTTATATTCAAGAATCAAAATTGCTTTTGTTTTCCAAAGCCCACAGTGAGTCAGGCACTCTAACAACATTTTGGTAGGAGTGGTATAAGAACAGGACTAGAAAAGAAGTAGAATTTTCTAGGCTGGAATGTATGTTTACATTATTGCCAAATCCAATAATAATAATAAAAAAAAACACGAATCAGGCTCCAAAATTATGAGATGACCTTAAAACTAATGATATTTAAATGAAAAGTAATAAATATTGGGACCCTTTATTTGCCTTTTTAATTCTTGAGCCGTGCGGGGGTCTTTTCAGTGGCGTGACTAAGAATGGAAATTTGGGTGGGCCCCAACTTTTGGTGGACAGGCAATGACTAACGATCTGATATCACAGCACTCCAGAGCTTCTCAGGTGGGTAACCAGTCCCGAGGCCCCTTTCCTGGCTAGGGCGACCCTGAGGCACTCTAACCCTGGTGATGGGGATGCTGTGTGTGTCACTCTGCATGGCTCCTCACACCCTCCCACCTACTTCAGATAAGGCTGGGCCTAGACTGGCCTTTCCTCCTGCCCTGGGCCCCATCCAGAGCTGACCAGCACCACCCACTGAAGAGGCACTGTTGCCTGGTACAAGGGAGATGCATCAGACCTGTCTATGTCAGAGCTTCCCTGCCACCCTGCAATGGAGACCGAGCAGCACCCCTCTCCCTGGCTCTGTGAGGGGAGAGGATGAGCGCCCTCCTGGCAACCATGCAGCAAACTGGTAGGGTTGGCGGGGGGTGAGGACATGGGCTGACAGATTTGGGTGGGCCTGGATGCTAATTGGGTGGGCCTACCCACAGTTAAACATAGGTCATAATTTCATGCTTTTCTCTGCAACCACGAGGACTAGAAATGGACTTTTCTTAAAAATGAATGTTGGATTCACATGTGATCAGAAGATCCCAGGAGCTGGAAGTTTAAGAAAAATACCAAATAGCATGAGATGAAGTGACAAGAGTTGGCAACACCATGTAACAAGATCAGTGCTAGTTGCCTCATGCAATTATAGGAACTGATGCTTTACCTGCAGAATTGCTCACTTATTCCCACCCTTGTTCCTTATTCATAGAGTTAGGTATTAGAGATAAACATCTCTATGGGTCATTGCTCTTCTCAGGCCAGTTTGCTCTCTATGGGAAATTCTGAAATTCTTTGCCCAGTCTTGGCTTGGGCATCCCAGTTTTTTGGGCTTCCATCACTTCTTTTGGGGAAATCATTCCCCAGACTAACGGAGCTCATGGTATGAAAGCTGCCCCTGATATTCAGATGGATGTTTCTTTGCCTCACTTTCATTGAATTCTTATATTACTTCCCAAAAAACTATGTTAAAAGAATGTTAAGGTTGCAAAATCGGGCACCAAGCACTCGGAAAGGCCAGAAGAAAGGATCCCTGTGCAACTTTAATTCACCCCCCTTGTGTGTATCCATTATGGTACAATCTTTAATTACATGATCACATACTTTTGTTTCCAGAGGACTTCTGCTGGTCACAGAGTCACTTCTGGACCAATTTCCAAATGCTCTTAGTAAGAGCTGCACTAGTGGAGACTGCCAAATGAAATGTAAAATGAGATGAAATTAGGAAATTTAATAAAAAAAAATTAGGTTGAATATCAAGAAAAAAAAAAAAAGTCCCCAACAATGAGCTTTCATAAGAAGCAGTAGAAGCCCTTTGTCTTGGGACGTTGAAAACTAGATGGGAACAAAACACTAGAAAATGTGCTCTAGGGAATCATCCTGTCTTGTACTCTCTTACTCATTTTCCACTCAGATAAAACCCCCACTGAAATGAACACAACGTTTGTAGAGTGAGGCCTCAATAAGGATTGGGCAGTAGATTTTAACTTTAGGTGCAGCCCTCAGCCATGAGTGGTGCATAAGCTTCCCCACCCTAAAAGTAACTCCATGAAGCCTCCAAGGTCCCCATCTTCATCATAATTCCCCCTCCATTTCCTTCTTGCACCTTGGAGGTAATACTCTGTTTCAAGCCTATGCCAGAAGTGGAGCTGATTGAATTTTTTTTTGGTTCAGAATATTTTTTTTTTTAATGAAAAATTGTGTTTTCCTCAAAAAGGAATTTTTTTGTTTTGAAAGTTTTCAGTTTTTTGTAAAAAAAAAATCATGGAAATTGATATTTTTGTTTAAAAAAAAATCAACTTTAACCTGAAGCAATTATGATATTCCTATGACAACTCATTTGCACTGGCCAGAGAGTGAAGGGGATGGACCAAGGCTATGGCCATTCAGAATCTGTTTAGCTCCTTGCAAAGAAGATTAAGAGGTGACTTGATTATATTATATAAATACTGTCACTCAGAGAAAATACTGGTTACAAATGGGCACTTAATTCTAGTGGATAAATACATAGCAAGAATCAACAGCTGTAAGTTGAAGCTAGACACATTCAAATTAGAAATGTCACTTTTTTTTTTAACAGTGAGAGGAATTAGCCATTGGAATGGACTATCAATGGATGAGGTAGCTTCTCCATCTCTGGATGTCTTCAGATCAAGACTCGGTGTCTTTCTGGAAAGTATGCTTGAGTTAAACACAAGTCTCTGGGCTCATTCCAGGGATAACTGGGTGAAATCCTCTGGCCTGTGTTACACGGGAGATCAGAGTTACACGGGAGATCTAATGGTCCTTTTTGTCCTTAAAATCTATGCATTTGTTCCCTGCCCTTCTCTCTTCATTCCCTTCCTATTTGATCTGGTAAGGGAGAAAGCTGGCATGATAGTACCCACTTACTCCTGCATGCCTGGAACCAAGGTCTGGGTAGCCCACACTGATGTATAAGGGAGTTTCTTACTTCCTCTTACTCCATGGAATGGACGTATGGTCCAAGTGTCATTCTAACCCTCTGAATTTAAATTACTGTATATTTAAATGCATTATTATTATTATTATTATTATTATTATTATTATGAGTTCAGGGCATGAGGGTCACTCCAGACCACATTTAGCTTTTCTACCAATATCACAACATATGCCAACCACCCTTATTTTGTTTTTTTTTAACTTTGACCATGTATTTCAATTAGTTGGCTGCATCTTCCCTTTTTCCCTTTCTACTTTTCATTTATTTATTTATTTGCCAGATTATAAATGCAATGGAAGGAAACCTCATGAACCACAGGTATACTGCAGGCATCACTGCTTGGCTGTTATGTTCTACTGCATTGAAGAAAATGAATCTTTTCGAACAGGTGAATTTTCCAGCAGAAATGGACCAAACAGATTCAGTTCATTGAATAGAAAATGTAATGGTGATCTAAACCTATTACCTTCAAAGGAGTCTGTGACATTTTCTTCAAGCATATTGATCTGCTAGAGAGACAGAGAGGTGGGGGACTGAGGGAAAAAGAGAACTTTATTTTTTTACTCATTGTGTTGCGTCAGTCATTATAATGCTAGTCACAATGTATAAAAGACTCCACGAATCACAAGGTTTTTGAAGAAGCCACAATAAATGATTTTACAAGGCAGAAGTAAGAGGCTGTTTATAATCAATTGAGTATATTTTGAAATTGCTAAAAAATAAATCTAGATTTCCCAGTTTCTCCCCTGACATTCTAACTTGCACAATAACCGAGCCTATTTCAACCCAGCATAACTATCACTTGTCCAGTGGTCCGTTCTTTCTTTGCAATCTGTAGTACCTTTCAGTTTCTTAATCACATTTCTTCCCCCCCCCCCACCCCCCATGCATATCTCTTTCTACTAGGCTGTTGATAGAGACTGAGCTAATTTCAAATCTTATTTAACCTAATTTGGATTGGCAACATGTCCTTTGGGGGCAGGGAGAAAACAACATCAGCCTGTTTCTTGTGTATTTTCTAGTTTTTGTTGTAGAATCATGTCTCTAGAGATTAGCAAAGCTGCAGAGAATGCTACCTCATTATAGAAATGTCACTTGTGCTGTTGTAGTTAAGGCTATGTCAGTGCTTCCATTATAATATAATAGAACCTCTCTATTTTACTGAATAAAATTTCCTCGTGTTTGAAAATTTGTAGTTTGAATGTAACAGAATTTAAGTTTTGTTCCATACTTTAAGGTAATGGAGATGCAATCTCTCCATAGATCCATTTTGGAATATGCTGCATATATCTTTGCATTTAGAGGCTGTTAGTAAGACATTCAAAGTAACACTTTGCAGGCAACCTTACCATTATAGGTAGAAGATGCATTAAAGTCCCTTGGTGGGATAACAGAGCTAGTAAAGTTATTTATTATTAACATAATATTGAGTCAATTTATTTTTGCATTATCTTAATTTGATCCATTTTCCTTCTTGTCCATGGAATATAGAGGTGTTGTGGTTTTTTTCCTTTGTACCAGTGCATAAAACTAGTGCATTTTGTTGTAATCTGAATTTTATAATCTTGCCTATTACTTACAAGCAATCTGCTGCTACAGTTGTTCCTAGGTGTTTTTATAAACTAATTTAACATCTGTTTGTACTATATAATTGTATCAACTTACAAATGGCCAATAGAACTTAGCATTGCTGAGAATTACCATGCAAATAAATGGAGTTACATTAGTAATTATAAAAAAACCAAAACCAAAAAACCCCCTCAGTATTTCATGGTAACTTGGTATATAAGCTCTGTTATCAGGATGATTTTATTTTCTGTAGGGCTTCTGCATTCAGTAGGTTAAGTTATTAACAAGAAAATATAAGCCATGTGCTTTTTAATATAAATTAAATCATACCTGAATTGAGTTAAAAATAACAAATAATTCTTTATCCATAATATGATGCCAGGATCTGGAGATGTATATGGTACATGTTGGAAAGTGAGCAAATTAAAGGGAAGCAGTTAAACTACTCTGAATCATTAAAAATACTGAATTAAGAAACAAAGCCAATAGGCATGCATGGGTATTACTGAGAGCAGAATTTAGCCCCAAATGTGCAAGCCCAAAGCATTCAGTATATGTGCAACACCTCCAATAAGACTTGTTTACTTATGTTGGCATATTTAATAGGAAAAACATTTAATGATACTGGTCTTCTGTTGCACATTTTGTTCGGTGCCTGACTGTACTATGATCTCTAAACATTTGACAGCTATCCCAGCTATATAATTCTTAAGGATTATATTATTAATAGTAATAAGTAGTAGTTCCTAGAGATCCCAACCAAGATCGGGATCCCATTGTGCTAGGTTATGTACATACAGTAGCAGTCAGTCCCTGCCCCAAAGAACTTACACTCTAACTAGACAAGACAGACAAAGAATAGCAGAGAAAAGGAAGCATTATTATCCCAATTTGACAGCTGGAAACTGAGATATAGAGAGAATGGTCAGAGAGGAACTCTATGATAGAGCTAGAGATTGAGCCCTAAACACTGACTCCTAGACTAGGGTCTTAACACAAGACCACCTGTCCTCTCACTAGGTGCAGTCCTCATTAAGCAGGTGTATTGTGATCAGTGCAAGGATAATTCCACAGTATCAATAAAGAATAGGATGTTGTTCCATGGCCATTTTCCTTGCTGAATTTCCTCCTCAACTTTCTGGTTGCTGTTTATGGCCAAAAAGGAAGGAAGATGGCCAGGAAGTACAAGACTTTTTCACCAACTCGATGGTTGAATTGTCATATTCAGAGATTCAGGGGTACTCTATGGGATTAGAAAGATGAGGGAAGGTTTGGAATTTTTTTGCAGCTGTGTGGAGAGAGAATGTTCAGCTGACAGGGAGAAGGGACCAGCATAGGGAAAAGAGAGAAGAGAGAAAATAACTAATATTTCTTAGTTCATGTCCTTTGGCTTCTAATGCTAAGGGTGAAGTGGACCCACTCATGAACCCAATATGAGTTAAAGTCTCCAGTGCCGAAATGAAATGCAAGGGTGTGAAAGAATGAGCCACAATTCCAGTACTGGTGGTGTTTTTTGTAGAGTTCAGTGCTATTCATTTCCTGGAAGCATGTTTAAATAATGCTAAACTCCGTGTTTTGTCCAAAGGGCTTGTTCAATGGGACAGAGAGTTCCCAATTGGACAATTAGGTGGCAAGATCATTGTGGCAGACTACCTGCACCACTGTGGGAGCATGGGGGACAGGAAAACAGTCATCGAGGAAGCTGGAGGAAGTGAGATACTATGGCTGGCACAGGAATGTGGGAAATGTTGGGCCTTTCACCATGACAGGTGATCTTACCTCTTGGTGGGCTATATGGTTGGACAGTCAGGGGAATACAGTCTAAAGGAGTTCAGGGAAATCCAGTTTGAGAAGGAACACTAAGAGAAGTGATTGTCAGTATTTGTCAGTCTTATTGCACTGGAGTTCTGTTCAGCTTCTGAAGTGTCTCTGTTTATGCATTCCTCTCCTTCCTTCCTTCCTTCCTTCTTCCTTCCTTCGAGCATGTAACAGCAACAAGTGTCAAATGCTCTACCAATTCAATCACTTATTAACAAAGCACATGTTTTTGTCTTTTACTGAAAAGAAATGTGACTGTATAACACAGGGTAAAGTAGCTCACAAGCCAATTCTGGATTAACGGAATGGATTAACGGAAAACCTGACCACAAGGGCATACAGAGGAGGGGCAAAATTTGGCCCAATTTAAGTTCACCACTGGCAACTACAACTGACTGAAAGTTTTCCATCAAAAATTCAATTTCGTTGAAATTGAAATGTTTCACGGGAACATGTCGATTTTGTCAAAATTTCCAAAGGGAAAAAAGTCTATGTGAAATCAATCCAACTTTCCTGTTTCATTTTAATGTTGAAATATTTCACTTCAATAAGGCAAAAACATTTTGTTTCATTATTATTTTTGGTTAATTTCATTTAAACTTGTATATTAAAATATGTTAATGTTATGTACAAATATAATATACATCATACATAATATAATATAAATGTCAAAACAAAATATATCGAAGCAATAAAGTTGAAATACATTTTTTAAATGAAGTGATTTGACATTATCAAAAGAAAATATTTTAATGGTCCTGAATCAAAATTTTTCAGAATTTTCATTTCACAGGTAATTTTGGATTTTCTTTCTGACACAGAACAAAAAGAAACTTCAAAATGTTGTAATGTCCTCTGGAGCAGAAATGTCAGTTTCCAACCAGGTCTACTGACAACTTGTCAAGAGTTCAAAGGTCATTAACAAAAGGCAGGGGATTATTCTGGGAAACTGGATAGGTTGGTTTCTATGGGCCATTCTTTTCCGTTATAAGCTATCAGTAACTGCAGGTTTCATTACATAACTCCATATATTTAGCATGTTTCATACTTGGTCAAACTATATATTTAGGAATATTTTTAATGGATGAGTGGTAGAATCCGACCAAGTAAATGCTAAGGGTTGGACTGAGTGGTCCCAGACCTCTCCTTATGAATTTACTATCTATGATTTTTTTTTGTACCACGATGAATACAATTGAAACAATGTACCCAGCCCAATATTTATAAAGAGCCTGACATGATACCTGTGTGGTGGGTTGATGAATAAAATATGTATGAACTGTACTCGCAGAAGTTAATTAATGGCCACTCTTTACTGGTATGTGGCAGTACAGTGTAATGGCACCTCTAATATGCTACGTTCGTATACTCGAGAATCTAAGATTTCATTTTAACATGTGACCCCGGTTTAACTGACACAGCAATGTCTACTTACATTTCAGAACTGGCTAACTAGAGCTGATTGGGAATTTTCTGAGAAAATGTTTTTAATTAGAAATTGCCAATTTACCAAAACTTAAACTGTTTGCAGGAAAAGGGTTAGTTTTGACTAATTTTTCAACTCGAAAAAAATGGGAAAAAAGTTTCAAAATAGTCAAAACATTTAGTTTTAAAATTTTCACAGCAAAAAAGAACATGTTTTCCTGTTCAAAATGACTTTTCATTTAACAATTTAAGCCAATTATAGTAAAAAAAATACTAGAGGAAATTGAAACAAAACATGCCAGAATTATTAAAATGAAATGTTTTGAACTGTACCCATTTTTTCAGGTGGAGGAGGGATTTTCAGTTAATGAAAAAATTAAAATTTTGACTTTAGTGGTGATTCAGGATGGGAAAATATGTTGATCTCAAAAAATGTTCATGGGATGGGAAATGTGTTACCTGCCCAGCTCTCTGGTCAAGTGGTTGAGTGAGGTGTGATCAGCTCCATTCCCTGCAACAGGGGCCACTTCAGATGCCCAAAGACAGTACTTTATATGTCAGCATTGTTAACTCACTGCTCATCAGAGCACTTAAGAAAGGAGAGGGAGGATCACATTATGAAGATCTGCATTATCTGCTGTGAGTGACAATTCATTTCAGTGCACCAGCAAGTGGACTTGGGAGAGCACTGCCAACTTTTTCTACTTCTAATCAAGAAGGACCCAAGCCCACAGACCTTTTGGGACCTAGCAAGGCATCTGAGCCCCTTCAAGGAGCAGCTAAACTCAAGAAGCCCAGTGGGAAATAAAGAGCCTCATGGAGGGGAAGCCAAGACCCAGCAGAATCAAAGGGTGTATTCAGACCCCACTGCGGGGAGCTGAGGCCAAGGATCGCAGAATGTATATGTGGTCATATATTGAGTTGCTGCACAATCTACTGTGAATGGTGCCTCATATGGTTGGAGCTTATTTGGGGAGCATTACCTTTATTCATCCAGTTAGATCCCTGCTATAGGAGTAGCCTCAAATTTGCCGAAGGATTAGGTTTTCACTAATGCAGGGCCCAATCCCAGATACAAGTCTTTCTTTCTCCTGGACTTGGGTGGGATTGCTTACAAGTAAGGGCTGCAGGGTCAGACCTAGGTTGGGTCAAAACCTACTTACACTCTCACAGCTCACTAGGCCTGAATCAGCTCTCATTTCCCCCCATGTACGTCTGGAGTAACACCAATGAAGTTGGTGGACTTATACCAATGGAAAACATAGGCAAGGATATAGAATCAAGCCCAGTGGAACTGCTTGCATAAGAACAGGAATGGTGGTTGGCCCTTTATGTAGTGATGGGTCTAAGCTGCTACAATCACATCTGAGTCCCAAATAGCACTGTTGGTCAGATCCAGGGTTTGGGGTTTTGCCTGTTACAGAAATAGAGGCCAGCTTTGAAGTTCATATCCAGAGACTGACTGTAAAGCAAATGACTTTGAAGTTTGGGGGATGCTTGAATCCAAGGGCTTGGTTCATGGCCACTTATAAGTAGAAGTGATATTTTATTGTTAGTGTAGCATCAGCACATTTAATCCAAACTAGAGCAGATGATTTCAAAAGCTGCGGGGGAAGCTTCATTGCCTCTGATGTGTGCAGCTTGATTCTGAAAGAAATGGGGCTCAGAGCTTGTGGGGATTAGCAGAAAGGAATAACTGAAGTGGCATTGACTGAATACAACATGTTCGAAGCAATAAACAACAGTGTTATTAGCAAGTATAAAGCCTGTGCTAAACAATGCCATGATGTTCCATTCACCCTAATAGGCAAGAGTGGATAATTGGGGACAAATAAAGTACTGAAAACTGTCTCTAACCACCTTTCTGAGCTACTCCTACAAGCGAATTGGGTCCTGGCCACAGAATTCAGCAGTAGCTTTGGAAACCAGCTTTTGTATTTCCGGAAAAGAATATGTTCCCGTTGCTAATGGAAAACAACAGAAGCTAAAGACAAGCACTTGAATTGTCAGATCTTTCTTTGTTTCTTTATTTTAAGTGGTAACGAGTAGACAAGGAGACAATTTCTCAAGTCATCAAAGGGTTTGCATAGCTCTTTGTAATTCATTACCCATTGACGTCCCAAACACTTCTAACTATGGGGGCTTTTAAACTTAAACTCTAAAGTCATTTATTTCATCTAACAGTTTTCCCCCCTTCGCAGCTGTTTTGTCCAGGGGACAGGCTGGGCTTTCCCTCTGTGCCCCTATGCTTTTCTGTCTTCTTCCTTTTTCTATTCTTCGTTCCATCATTATTTGGCAAGTGGATTGAAACATGCCCTGCACAAAGCATGCTATGGGAAATGCTAGAGTTGTTCTAATGCCTTTGTATCTAGGCTGTCCTCAAACAGCAGGGGGCTTTGTCAGATCGGCCATATTTTTAAATTATGACAACATTAATCTCCACACTGAATCATAATTACTCCTTACTTGGGGTTTGATGTATCCAGAATTGCCACTTGCTGCTTTGAGCAGCAATATAAGCCCAGGTAGAGTTTAAAAGGCAAAGAACAAAATGGGCTTGGGCAATTTGCTAAAGGCTATTTTATATGGTCTCAACATAAAATGCCAGCCTAGATGTCTGTAAACTGTACCGACGGAAATGCTGCCACTGTAAAGCTGGTGCTCTTGCATTACTGGCTTGCTTTCAAAGCAAAGAGGTATTCTCTAACTTTTAAATGAAAGGAACTTTCTCCCTGCCCCCCCCCCCCCTTTGAGGACTTTGATCAAATGAAAGGAAGGAACTCTGCACAACAAGCCTGCATTTGCATGCGATGGATTGCTACATACTAGTAATACGTGGGCTTTCAAATTCCATAGCATCTTTCATTCAAGGGCTTTGCAAGCATTACCTTAATGAAGCCTCACAATATCACTGTTTGGTAGGCAATATTATAATTGTCCAGGTGGGTAAATCGAGTCTCAAAGAGGTTAAGTAGCAGTGGAAGGAAGAGGAGAAGGATGGGCCAGTGCTTAGGGCATTATCTGAAGACTTAGGAGAGCTGGGTTCAAGTCCCTGCTCCCCCCTCCCCCTCAGGCTTCCTATATGACCTTGGACAAGTCACTTAGCCTCTTTGTACCTCAGTGCCCTGCTTGTAAAACAGGGAAAATACGAGCACTGCCCTACCTTACAGGGGTGTTGAGAGGAGAAATGCACTCAAGTTTGTGAGGTGCTCAGATACCATGGAAACAAGGGCTAAAGAAGTACCTAAGACAGATAAAAGTAACTTTATTGATGGGCAAACAGTCAGAAATAGGAGACAGAAGTTTAACCTCCCAGTTGACTGCTCTAATCAATGTACCAACATCCTTCCCATAATAGGTGTCTTCTGTCTCTCTAGGGTATGTTTCTATCTATTTAAACAGGAAAACTTGCCCTAGAAGGCTGGCTGGTTCATCCCATTGGCAATGAGTAGCAGAGCCTTCCATCTATAGAGAAATAGACTGAATCCTGGCCCAGGTCAGTTAGGAGTGTAAGTCATTACCATCTGAAACTGTTCAGTGACCAGCTGTACAGGAATTAATAGTCTGAGTCCTCTTCCTGCTAGGCATGTGCCTGCATTTTGTAACAGCTAGGGACTGAGTGAGAAAAGGTGTGCTAGTTACTCCATACTAGAGGTAGTCTCTCTCTCTCAATGTTGAAAAACAATGACAAGACAGTGTGGAGGAAGCATCCACTGATATTGTTGGTGAATACGTAGAAGACATAGGCTACCGGGGTGTCAATCTAGCATCTTTCACCAACACTGAAAACAGAAATATATAGAAATGCAATCTACAGATATGGGGCTCGATTCTCCAATGCCTTCCATCTGGATAGTCATTTATACTAGTGCAAAGTGGATATAAAGTACTACCATTTTGATTTGGGAAGGCAGCATTATCACTGTACAAAGAGTCAGGAAACCTGGCTCTGACACTGATGTGTGACCTTGGTCAAATCACTTTACCTCTCTGAAGTTCGTATTCCCCTCTCACCCAAAGGTTCAGCCGTTACCTGGAAATCCAGAAGATACCGTCCAGTTGGAAAGAGTCCAATACCATCTTGCTGCATAAGAAAGGCGATCGAGAAAATCTAAAGAACTATCACCCGATCTGCCTGCTTTCGCATGTCTATACGTTGTTCACTAAAATAATAACAGATCGGCTGTCGCGAAACCTGGATGAACAGCAACCTAGAGAGCAGGCCGGTTTTCGAAGAAATTACAGCACGATAGACCACATCTTCACTCTAAGCCAACTACTAGAGCGTTCAAGGGAATACAAGTTCCCTTTGTACATTGGCTTTGTGGACTATGAGAAGGCGTTTGATAGCGTGGAGACTAACGCCATTCTTGAAGCTCTTTCAGAACAGGGCATCAGAGCAAAATATATCACATTATTAAAGGAAGCGAACCCTGGTGGCAGCATGGATATATCGCTGTTCGATACTCCTCTCCGAATCCCCATCGAGAAAGGTGTGAAACAAGGAGATACAGTTTCACCAAAATTATTCACAGCCTGTCTTGAATTGGTCTTTCGATGAGCAGTCCTGAAAGGTGGGATTAATATCAACGGCGAGCGGCTAAACCATCTCAGGTTTGCATATGATATAGTGCTGATAGCTGAAAATACAGTCCAGCTTGAAAGAATGCTTAAAGAACTGAACGTGAAAAGTAATCAAGTCGGATTAAAAATGAATCGGTCGAAAATGAAATATATGAGATCAGATGTTCTTCCAAGAACCCAAATAACTCTTGGAGGAGAGCAGATCCAAGAGGCCGACAAATACGTTTATTTGGGACAGGAAGTCAACATGCGCCACGATCAGAAAGGTGAACTGTTGCGCAGAAAAAAAGCTGGATGGTGCGCATTCAACGACATCAGGGACATCCTCCAAGGAAAGATCAGCAAAACAACTCGTGCGAATCTTTTTAACACGACCGTGCTTCCAGCGATGCTATATGGCAGCAAAACATGGTCGCTGACGAAGACTGAAGAACATCTACTGTCTGTCACACAGAGGGCGATGCAACGAACATTTTGGGGCATTTCGCGCCGCGATCACATCCCCAAAGAAATAATTAGGCAGCAGTCTGGAGTGCGAGATGTTGTTGTCAAAAGCAGGCTCAGCAAAATGCGGTGGGCGGGACAACAGATGGACTGCAGCTATATCTGAGTGGTATCCGCGAGAACTGAAACGGCCACGTGGTCAGCCTCCAAAGAGGTGGGATGATTTCCTAACAAGGAGATATGGACAAACATGGCGAAGGATGGCCAGAGCGAGAGAAGATTGGAAGACGTGTTGTGATCGGCTCAGTCTTAACTGATGAAGGACCGACAGTCTATGCAGTATTTAGATTGCAAGCTCTTTAGGGTAAGGACTGTCTTTGGAGTAGGGTGTATTTGTGCACAATGGGGCCCTGATATCTGCTGGCACCTCTAAGTACAACTGTAATACAAATAATGAACAATAATACAAGGCGATGGGGAATTAGACCTCTGGTTTGACAGTTTTCTCCCAGAACCACTTTAAATCTTATTGTATTGAGTCCCCACTTTATTCTGATAGAACTGACTGTTTATGCTTCCTATCTCTCCCATTGCTGTTTTATTTTACCACATTTTTAAAGGAAAAAAGGAAAATGGGGGAGTGAGAAGGGAGAGAAAAATGTAGAATATTAGTCAGGCTTTACGAAGTTCCCCTAAGAATAGATTATCTTGTCTAATGCTGTGGGGAAATGACTACTATACATCAGGGAAAGAGGTCAGGAAATTACATTTTATGTGTCCTACCTGGGGAAAAAAAATGTGTGAAATGTTAATGTTTGTTGACATGGTAGAAAATGTGGACATTTTAATTCTGATTGAGAAAGAAAGCTCATTAAGTAGATACATAGTGGTAATAGGTTTTAGGCTAGTTTGCTTTACATGAGAAATACATGTCTGGGGGCAAATCCTCAGTTGGTTTAACTTGGTTCCAATGGAGTTATGACAACTTACACCAGGTGAGGATCTGCCTCCTGCAGCATCAGAACAGGAAGAAAACACAAAGTATGGACACTAAGTGCTCTTCTTTTGAGTAAATCTGGATTGTGTGAGTCTCTGGTTTGTAATGGAAACCAAACCAAGGTGGAACAACTAGACAAGTCTGATTTGGTTTGGAGTGTGACAACATTTTCCATGTAACGGTACTGTAGCGGGGTAGTAACCCACTCCTGCCTTAAAAGGCTTAACACAGCCCTGGGAGAGGGCTGTGGCAGGGAAGGAAAAGCGGGGCTGATTGGGGAAAGCAGCCTCAGCCGGAGGCCACGCCCCAATCAGGCCGAGGCTGGCTTAATGAGGGCCCTGCTGGCCCTTATAAGAGGGCTGGGGCCAGAAGCCAGAGACAGACTCTCTCTAGCCTTTTGAGAGGGAGGGACCTGGCTGCAGGGAGCTGAGAGAAGGTACCTGGAATGGAGCTGGGCTGGGGGAAGGCCAAGGGAGCTGGGGAGCTCCGGCCTGGAAACCCCCCAGGCTGCGGCCTAGTGGAAGGCCAATTAGGTACTGGGGTTGCAGGGGCAGCCCACGGGTAGGCAGAGGCAGCAGGTCCAAACCCCCCTTGCCTCTGATGAGTGGTTTACAGACTGCAGTCTGCCTCAGTGAGCAGGGGCTAGATGGTGACTGGCAGTAGCTCACGACTGAGGCAAAGTGGGGATAGAGGGTTGAGGGTTCCCCTGGGTGGGGAGACCCTAAAACCGCAGGGGGATTGCCAGGGGGCAGCACCCCAAAGACAAGGGGCACCGGGGCAGCGGGACACCGGCCTGCAGAGGGCGCGCCGGAGGCTGGAAACGCTAATTCCCTGAGACGACCAGCAGGAGGTGCCACAGCGGTGAGTCGTGCACCGAAACAGGTATAATGGTTCAATGACTCCTGCTCTGCTGTTATTTCTGACCTAGCTAGGAAACAGAAATACTAGAGATCAAATTCTGCTCTCAGTTACATCAGTATAAACCAGGGGTAATCAATTATTTTTTGTTCAGGTCCACGTTTCTCGGTCAGTGTATAGTAAAGGTCCAAACTCCAGGAAAAAAAAAATTTAATAATAAAAAAACTCAACAAGAAAAAATAAGTAAATTAAAAGATTTCAGGGTCTGTTCAAAAGCATCTGGAGGTCTGGATTTGGCCCGCGGTCCACCTATTGCTTACCCCTGGTATAAACCTAGCACAACCATTGGTAACAATGGAATTACTCTTTTGCTTAGACTACAGAAATGTTCCTAATGCAGAGAGGTTTCAAATTAGAGCTGGTTGAAACAATGTCCTGTGGAAAAAATTTCCATCAGAAAATGTTTTGTCAAAGATCAAAACTTTCCAAAGGAACATGTCGATTTCAACAACATTTCATTTTGAAAATATTGAAATGATCAGTTTGATCAGGTTGATCTTATTGGAATATTCGCTTTTGATTTTTCATTTCTTAATTACTTCTCATTTAGTACATTTTATTTTATATTATAATATAAAAATTTACAAGTCAAAATTGGAATGAAGTTGTTCAGTTTTAACTAAATGAAACTTTTTGGATTGACCCAATGTGATTTTCTTTTCAAATGGATTTTTTTAATACTTTCATTTCAATTCAGAACAAAAAGAAATTTTCAAATGGTAGAATTTCTGCAAAAGAGAAATTCTGGTCCTTGCACAGCTCTACTTCAAACAACCATCCAGGACATGATTAACACACTTTTTGTAGTGACTGCTGGGCAAACTGAGTGTAACATACCAGCAGCTCAGAATGGTAGTTATCCATTTTATAGATGTGAATGACTATAGAAGGCTGTAGAGAATCAGGCCGACAGAGTTTTGGTTCCTGATTTAGACACAATAACTTGGGAAGAAGAGGATGAGTCCCAAGGATTGTTGGGAAGAGGCAAATCTAATCTGTCTGGGTTCACATGGTCTCACGTTGCATTGTTGCTGTGAATTTTCTCCAAGATCAAACTGAACACCAATGTCTCCTACACACAACTCTCAGTTCAGAGGGATTTGTTTGTTTACAAAAATGGGTAAAGTTTCATGCTCCTGAATTTCAATCAGAAACTAAAACTCTGCCAGAATCACTGCTCTGCATGTAAAGCCCCTGGCTTTCTTATTGCTGTCCCAGATCTCCCAGCTTGGTCCAGAACTGCCCTTGCTGTGTCCCTCATCCTCTCCAAGTTTGCCATTCATTCCCTCAAAGACTGGAGCTGATGGACAACTGTAAATCTTTGGTATTGAAATGTATGCCCCGCTGTATTACCGCAACTGTCTCTCTTTCAGATGGCCCCTTCCATTCTTTTTCTATTACATCAAAACTTCAAAAGCGCAGAGTTACATTTCATTCATAAATTGGATGAGATGTGGAATTACTGTGATGGCAGCTGAGTCACTGGAGGTTGCGAGGCTTGTCTCAGTCAATATAAAATGCCACTTTCTCTAACACACATATACTCTACTTACAATCCACAGGAGAACAGAGGAACTAAAACCAATAGCCACATACATATCTTATGAGTGTTTACTGATGAAAAAGCTCTAAGGCTATTCAGCAGAAACGCAGATGTTGTAGTTCTGTTATTTATAGTTAACAATAAGATATAGCACTAGGATGAACCAAGCAAAATAAATTTCCCAGTACATAGTTAAAACAAAGTTTATGGCTTTTTTTGTGGTGGACAAAATTCAAAATGTGCATAATAGCAAGAAAAACACATCCCAGTTTGCAAAATATAAAACAACCAAAAGATTGCATTTATGACTGATAAATTTGATACTTGTTCTAATGTGTTCTTGCTTTACTTTCTTACCTGCAAATAATAATTAATAATAAATTATTCATAATTTTATTCAAGATCTCAGCCTGTCCTGATTAGAGCCTTGAGTTTGATTTCACTTATACTTGTGTTACACCAATTTAACTTCAGTGGTCTGATGGAGTTAGTCCTGTTTTGCACCTGCGCAAAAGAGAGTAAGATGAGGCCTTGTTATCCTTAAAGAGACACTGTCAAGAACTTTAAATCTCAAACTCCTTTTATTTAAGGGCCTTGATTAACCAAAACACTTAAANTTAGCTTTTTTCCAGTCGTCCGGGACCTCCCCCGATCGCCATGATTTTTCAAAGATAATGATTTTCAGTGGGGACTGGATAATGATTTTCAGTGGGGACTGGATGCTTAAGTCCAATGGAATATGGGATTCAGGTGTTTAAATCACATACATAGCACTGAAAATTGTATTCATTTTGCTGAATTGGGGCTTATGTGTGGATTTTACAAAATGTATAAACGCTTTCATGAAAAATAATGACAAGAGACTTCATACAGCAGTCTGTTGTCATTATTTTAGTATAAAACCATGATGCTTTTGTATGCTACACTTGTACATTTCTAAATACTGTCCCTGTGTTTGAAGTTCAGCAGCCACTCAGTGGAGAGTTGCTGCATCGCATTGCAGAGGAGATGCCAACACTATGCCTTCCCCTGGAGACTTTACATTAGTTCTTTCTTGTTGTTGTGTTCCTTAATCTAAACTAGAAATAATTTTAGACTGAAAGTACATGTTGTGCTCATTGTATATGGAAATGTAAACAGCTTCTAGGTATGTACCCACACTGCAGCATTGTGCTTGTGTTAGTGCATGTGAAATATTACTCATGCATTTCAAAGTTGTTCACACAACGAATTGTATAACAGTGCCTTTCTCATGACATTTTCACTATTCTGCGCATCTTTTTCACTCTAAAATGGATTAAAAGGAGCCATCCTTTGAGCATAGCTTTTTATCACATCTGAGATATGTAAAATCTCATTTTTCACATCTTTTTGAATGGCCATGCTGATGGATCTACCATCTTATCCGTGCATGTTCAGCTGAAGTCCTGGGGAAGAAGCTTATACTGGTTTTGTCCTCATTGAACTTGTGATGCGGATGAACTCAAAACAGCCGTTTCCAAAGCTTTCAGGCCAGCACTTTTCATCAGCATTAAATTCGCTGAATAAAACACCATAGGGTAACAAAACAGATGCGGCCTTAATGCTAAAAGGGTGAAAAAACGAAAGGCTTTGGGGGGCTACAGCCGTGCTGGTTGCTGTTAAGACTTTATGGGCATGAAGACGGTCTCTGAAATTGTCAGGAATGCCTATTCATTTTTGTAAAAGCAGCAAAGAATCCTGTGGCACCTTATAGACTAACAGACGTTTTGCAGCATGAGCTTTCGTGGGTGAATACCCACTTCTTCGGATGCAAGAAGTGGGTATTCACCCACAAAAGCTCATGCTGCAAAACGTCTGTTAGTCTATAAGGTGCCACAGGATTCTTTGCTGCTTTTACAGATCCAGACTAACACGGCTACCCCTCTGATACTATTCATTTTTGGTGCCTCCATTTTTGAGGGCTCAGCATGGGACAAGAAGGGTCTGATTTTTCAGGGTGGTGAGCACCTGCCAGTTGTGATGGAGCTAATGGGACCTGGAGAGGCCACACATCTCTGGATATTAGGTCTTAGGTGGGCACCAAAAATGAATAGATCTTTTTTTATATATATATATATATTTGAAGTATTTGCCTATATTTGTTGAGTTTCGTAATATAAAAATGAATGCTTTTAGACTTTTGTATTCAGAAAGGACTGGGAAGTCGAGGACATCATAGATACAAAAGCAGAAATACTGTTATAGGGAAGGGAAGGATGGAAATGGACGAGGGGCATGATTCATATTTGCCCAGAGCAGGTCACAGGCTCAGACCTTCACACATTTTGGGTAAGCTTCCTTTTCCATGTACTGAATGTAACTAGGGGGATTAAAGAGAGGCATACCAAACCTTTATGCTTTGAAAGGGATAGAGAGCATCCCGAAGTGAGGATAAATCAAGTGTCTGCCAGACAGTTTTGCTCATAAATGGAGAAAGCAGGGATGTCTTTCCTTGTAGGTGACCTATTCAAGGTCAAATAGCAACAAGGCATGTAGGAACTCTCTGCCCAGCTATCGAAAGTCTATCAGAGTAACTACAAAAAGAGTGGATGTTCCAGATCTTTCCTCATTCATCCCTGTGCAGCTGGATATTAACTAGAATGTCACGGCATAATTTAAGTCAGTATTTGGCGCAGGGGGTTGATTACAATGGGACACTCAACGTCTTGTTTCAGTGAATTCCAAAAACAACTCCGGAAGGGCAATGGTGGTCAAGCAGTTGGGAAAAGAGACTAGGCGATAGGATTCTTGGGTTCTAATCTTCCCACTGTCAGTGATTTGATGTAGTTTACCCTTAAGTGTTCTGTGCCTCAGTTCACGCATCTCCAAAGTAACTACAATACTACTTTTCAGGGAGTTGGGAGACTAACTTCATTATTTTTTGTAAAGGGCTTTCATATTTTTGGATGAGAAGCAAAGTATTTTTTTTTTATAATTGTAATAATTTTAACTGCATCATGAATGAATTTCACTAGTCACTGATGAACTGTGAATAATTAATAATAAATGCATAGATTCTATGGTCAGAAGGGATCACTGTGATCATCTCATCTGACCTGCATAGCTCAGGCCATAGAATTTCCCAAAATAATTCCTGTTTCAGTTAGAGTAGATCTTTTAGAAAAAAAACCATCTAATTGTGATTTAAAAATTGCCAATGCTGGAGAATCCACCACAACACTTGGTAAATTGTCCCATTGGTTAATTACCCTAATAATAATTAGAGATGGTCCAGTTATTCATTACAAGTGACGTGTCTCATTAAGTTTGGCCCTTTTTCTGCTTGCAAATAGCTTATGAACTTATCCTGATTCCTGTTAATATATTTATTATTCCTAAATCTCTGCTGAATACCTTATGCAAATACATTTCAGCCTGTGTGTTGTTGATAACTATTTGCTGACACTTTTGCTTTGAGCATTCAGTGTCATTGATAAGTTATTTATAGTGTGTGATGGGAACCTAAGTGATATATTATTGATTCTGAAGGATTCTTCAGGTTTCTACACACTAGGGAACAGGAATTGCATTGTATACTCCTTTTCCTCTTGTTCAGTAGTCCAGTCGTCCCTGGACTACAAGTCCCAGAATTCTCTTCATCAGGGAAGAAAATAGGCATGGGTCACTGCTGGAGCTTGAAGATCTCTTATGTCTACACTGCAATTACACATCTGTGGCTGGCCTGTGCCAGCTGACTCGGGCTCGCGGGGCTTGGGCTAAGAGTCTGTTTATTTGCGACCCTTGAGACGCTCCCACCTCGTAGGGTCCAAAAGCCCGAACCTGTATATGACAATTAAACAGCCCCTTATCCTGAGCCCTGCAAGCCCGAGTAAGGTGGCACAGGCTAGGCATAGGTTATTAATTGCAGTGTAGACAAACCCATAAAGGCCCAGCTCAGCATGTGACATGGCATTTCTCCAACTCTGTTCCAGAGCATCATACTGTGACATTACTTCAGTGCTGACTCAAAGGAAAGAATGTCCTCTTCTGAATCAACCCCACCGCTTCCCTGAGCACAGAGATATTCTTCTGGAGGCCTCCCATCCCAGTAAGGACCAGGCTACACCTTGCTTACCGTGCAACATGGGACAGGACCACACCACAAAATGATGTTGTATTTAAGGAAGAGCTTTATGATTCCTATGCATGGTGACAGGTTTCAGAATGGTAGCCGGGTTAGTCTGTATCAGCAAAAAGAACGAGGAGTCCTTGTGGCACCTTAGAGACTAACAAATTAAGGTAGGCTATTATCAGCAGGAGAAAAAAAACACTTTTGTAGTAATAATCAGGATGGCCCATTTCCAACAGTTGACACAAAAAAACTTCAAAAACAGACTCCAACAAGAAACTGCAGAATTGGAATTAATTTGCTAACAGGACACCATTAAATTAGGCTTGAATAAAGACTAGGAGTGGATGGGTATTGCACAAAGTAAAAACTATTTCCCCATGCTAATTTTTCCCCTACTGTTACTCACACCTTCTTGTCAACTGTTGGAAATGGGCAATTCTGATTATCACTACAAAAGTTTTTTTTCCCTCCTGCTGATAATAGCCCACCTTAATTGATTAGTCTTGTTATAGTTGGTATGGCAACACCCACTTTTTCATGTTCTCTGTGTATATATATCTTCCTACTGTATTTTCCTCTGCATGCATCCGATGAAGTGGGTTTTAGCCCATGAAATCTTATGCCCAAATACATTTGTTAGTCTCTAAGGTGCCACAAGTACTCCTCGTTCTTTTTATGATTCCTAGTTAGCTTCAACTGAGAAAACTTTATAACTGCTGAATCTTAGTTCTGCAATCTAGGCATCTAGGCCAGAGTGGCAGCCACAGTGCAGAAATTTGGTTTAGTCTAGTCTTCACAGTATGAATAGGGGGCAGCAATTCAGATGCTCAAAAGCACAATTAGAAGATGGAAGGGTGCACTGCAGTACCTTGTTGTCCTCAACGATGCAGCAGTTAGATGGCTGAACAATCGAGATATGAACTTGTGACACATGAACAAAGAATCTCGAAAGACTTTATTTCAAATTACTGTCTGAAAAGTAAAAATGGGGAAAAATGGAGTGATTACAAATCAGGTCTCCAAAGAAAAAGGTAGAAATATTTAATGTAGATAATTATGCAAACAAGATTTTCATATCCTAAATTTTAATAAAATTAGGTTTAACAAAGCTCTCCTGGGAGGTAGCCCTGAGGAGTTTATCAAGATGAGCTTTGGACTGAGAAAAATTGAGCTTACAGCTAAATTGATTTAAGAGTGAAGAACTTGAAGACTATCAGATCTATTGGATAAGAATGGTATGCATTTCAACTTATTTTTATAACAATATTCTTTGAAAAATAATAAACATGGGTGAAGAACTGTAAAAACAGAAAGAGGAGGAGGGGAAAAAAGTATTTGCCAATCAATTTACAAACTTGACTCTTAGAACAAGGATGTTCACTGGAATCCAATTAAGTTATAGGTGAAATCAGATGAAGTGACGGGACCAGGGTCACACAGAATGTCTCATTTTCAGTAAGACTTGAGAACATAAGAATGGCCATGCTGGGTCACACACATAAATTTGTAATCAATACATTTAAGCTTGAAATTAGACAAAGGATTCTAACCATCAGACTAGTGAAGTTCTGGCAGAGCCTTCTCAGGGGAGTAGTGGGGGCAAAAAAATGAACTGGTTGAGCTTGATACGTTTATGTAGAGTATGGTTTAACGAGATAGCCTACAATGGCATGTAGTAGATCTGCGACTCCTAGTAGCAAATATCTCCAACAGCCAGTAATGAGACACTAGATGGGGGAGGTCTCTGAGTTACTACAGATCATTTCTTCCCAGGTGTCTGGCTACTGGGTCTTGCCCACATTCTCAGGGTCTAACTGATTGCCATTTTTGGGGCCAGGAAGGAATTTTACCGTGGGTCACAGATTTCAGAGTAATAGCCGTGTTAGTCTGTATCCGCAAAAAGAACAGGAGTACTTGTGGCACCTTAGAGACTAACAAATTTATTGTAGCATAAGCTTTTGTGGGCTACAGCTCACCCTGGGTCAGATTGACAAAGGCCCAAAGGGGTTGTCATCTTCCTCTGTAGCATGGGGCATGGATGACTTGCAGGTTTAAACTAATGTCAATGGTGGATTCTCTCTAACTTGAAGTCTTTCATTCATTATTTGAGGCCTTCAGTGTCTCAGCCAGAGGTTATGGACCTACTACAGGAATTAGTGAGTGAGGTTCTGTGTCCTGCAATGTGCAGGAGGTCAGAATAGATTATCATGATGCTTCTGTCTGGCCGTAAAGTCTATCAGTGTATGTAGCCCATTATCCTCTCTTCCAGCCGTGGCTGGTGTCAGACATTTTAGAGGAAACGAACAGAACAGGGCAGTTTTGAGCGATCCATCCCCTGTTATCCAGTCCCAATTTCCGGCAATCCAAGGTTTAGGGACACCCAGAGCATAGGGTTGCATCCCTGACCATTGTGGCTAATAGGCACTGATGGACCTATCCTCCATGGATTATCTAATTCTTTTTAGAACCCTCTTATAGTTTTGGCCTTCAGAACATCCCCTGGCAATGAGTTCCACAGGTTGGTTGTACATTGTGTGAAGAAGTACTTCCTTTTATTTGTTTTAAGCCTGCTGCCTATTAATTTCATTGGGTGATCCCTCGTTCTTGTGTTATGCGAAAGTATAAACCACACTTTCACTTTCTCCACACTATTCATATTCCCACTTGGTTGCCTCCTTTCCAAGCTAAAAAGTCCCAGTCTCTTTAATCTCTCCTCACATGGAAGCTGTCCCATACCCTTAATCATTTTGTTGCCAAAAATGTATCTCTGAATCTTTTCGAAATCTAATATTTCTTTTTTTTTCTCGACACAGTATTCAAATTGTGGGCATACCATAGATTTACATAGTGGCATTATGATATTTTCTCTTATTATCTATCCCTTTCCTAATGGTTCCTAACATTCTGTTAGCGTTTTTGACTGCCGCTGCACATTGAGTTTCAGCGAACTATCCATGATGACTCCAAGATCTCTTTCTTGAGTGGTAACAGCTAATTTAAACCCATCATTTTGTATGTATAGTTGGGATTATGTTTTCCAGTCGGCATTACTTTGCACTTATTGTGACATACCCAGGGTACAGTCCAGACTAATGAATAGCTGTGTCACCCCTGGCCTCTAACTTGGGGTGCCCTTTACTCTGATTTCCTGCTGTAGCATCCAGTCTGGACTGCTCCCAAAGAGCCTCCAGCATGAAGTCTCTCCCAGCTCTGTCTCTGTGTGTGTGCTGCTGCCAGCCAGTCACACCTTTGCTCTTACCAGCCTCGGTTATAAGGCAGGGTAACCCCAACACACCCCCAGTCCTAGATTTCCCCCCAGAAATGTGTGGCCCGTACTGCCCAGTCCTCTCCTGGACAATATAAGTTTATATAAAATTAATCACTGTATTAATAGAAATTATATGCACACATATTGTTACCCCAAATGGATTTTCCCAAACACTTCAAATCAAACACACTGGATCAGCTAGAACAAAAAAAATGTATTAACTACAAAGAGAAGATTTTAAGTGAGTACAAGTAATGAGTCCTAAAAGTCAGAAATGGTTACAAGAAAAATAAAGATAAAATGAAACTGGTGTCTAACACAGCAAATTATGTTAAATTCAAAGCAAGGTTTTCTCACTATGTGCATTCAGTAGTCTTACTGGCTAAACTTCTTAGATCAGGACCCTTTTTCCAGTTCAATAGCTGCTTCCTTTGTCCCTTTCAGTGCAGTGAATCAATGGGCAGACAGAGAGGAAGAGGTGACTTGGAAAACATTTTTAGTTGAGATTCAGGAGACAGAGAGTCTATAGGAAAGAATGTTCCCTGCTGATTTTCATCACCTGTTAGGGCTTCTTTTTGTTCTGCTTCCTGCTTGATGACCCTGTTTACTGCTTAAATGCAAATTAAGCAGAGCACACATTCCTTTGTTTGCCAGCCTCTTGGAACATGTGTTAAGATTACCGTACAGTGGAATGTTATAACTTCACATACAGTGTTGCCACACATATTTTATCAGGGTGATATTGACCAGCAAATTATGACAAACTTTGTACAAAGATTATTACAATAGTATGTAGGGTGTGGACATAAGGGTACATTCTGTCACATTTATCAATATGAATTTCATCTGCCATTATGTCGCGCAGTCACTCAGTTTAGTAAGATCCCTTTGTAACTCTTCACGGTCAGCTTTTGACCTAACCCTCTTGAGTAATTTTGTATTACCTGAAAATTTGGCCACCTCATTGTTCACCCCTTTTCCAGATCATTTATGAATATGTTGAACAGCACTGCTCCCACTGCAGATCCTTGGGGAACCCTGCTATTTACCACTCTCTATTGTGAAAATAGACCATTTATTTTTACCTGTTTCCTATCTTTTAACCAGGTACTGATCCATGAGAGGACCTTCCCTCTTATCCCATGATTTCTTACTTTGCTTCAGATCCTTAGGTGAGGGACCTAGTCAAAGGCTTTCTGAAAGTCCACGTATACTATATCTATTGGATAATCCTTGTTTGCATTCTTGTTGACTCCCTCAAAGAATTCTAACAGATTGGTGAGGCACGATTTCCCTTTACAAAAGCTGTGTTCACTTTTCCCCAATATTTTGTGTTCATCTATGTGTCTGATAATTCTGTTCTGTACTATAGTTTCAACCAATTTACCAGCTACTGAAGTTAGGCTTACAGTCCTGTAATTGCCAGGATTGCCTCTAAAGCCTTTCTGAAAAATCAGTATTGCATTAGCTATCCTCTAGTCATCTACTACAAAGGCAGTTTTACGTGATAGCTTATATACCACAATTAGTAGTTCTGCAATTTCATATTTGAGTTCTTCCAGAACTCTTGGGTGAATACCATCTGGACCTAGTGACCTATTACTGTTAGGTTTATCAATTTGTTCCCAAACCTCCTTTATTGACAATTCAATCTGGGACAGTTGCTCAGATTTGTTACCTAAAAAAATGGCTCAGGAGTGGGGGTCTCCCCCACATCCTCTGCAGTTGCATTTGGTTTCATTTAACTTCTGCACAATGGCCTTGTTTTTTCTGGGTGCTTCTTTAGCACCTTGATCATTCATGTCCTCACTGATTGTTTGGCAGGCTTCATGCTTTTGATTACATTAAAAAAAATGCTGTTAGTTTTTTGTGTCTTTTGCTAAATGCTCTTCAAATTCTTTTTTGGCCTGTCTTCTTATATGTTTACAATTGTCCTGCCAAATTGTATGTCCTCTTTTATCTTTCTCACTCTGATTTGACTTCCAATTTTTAAAGATGCCTTTTTGCCTCTGACCACCTGTTTTACTTGCTGTGTAGTCATGGTGGCATCATTTTTGGACCTCTTGCTACTTTTTAGTTTTTTTTATTTGGGGAATACATTTAGTTTGAGCCTCTCTTATGGTGTGTTTAAATAATTTCCATGGAGCTTGCAGGCATGTCACTCTTTTTGAAGTTAAATGCTACTGTGGTGAGTTCCTCTGGTATTTCCCCCCTACAAGGTTGTTAAATTTAATTATATTATGGTCGCTATTACTAAGTGGTTCAGCTCTATTTCCCTCTTGGACCAGATCCTGTGCTCCACTTAGGACTAAATCAAGAATTGACTCTCCCTTGTGGGTTCCAGGACTAGCTGCTCCAAGAAGGAGTCACTTATGGTGCCTAGAAATTTTATGTCTGCATCCCGTCCTGAGGTGACGTACACAGTCAATATGGGGATAGTTGACATCCCCATTATTACTGGGTTTTATGTTTTTGTAGTATCCCTGTTCTCCGTGAGCATTTCACAATCACTGTCACCATCCTGGTCAGGTGGTTGGCAATATATTCCTTCTGCCATACGCTTATTATTCAAACATGGAATTTCTATCCATAGAGATTCTATGATACAGTTTATTTCATTAAAGTTTTTCACTTTATATGACTCTATGCTTTTTCTGACATATAGTGCCACTCTCCGACAAGTATGTCCTACTTTGTCATTCCTATATATTTTGTACCCTGGTATTATCATGTCTCATTGATTATCATTATTCCCCTACGTTTCTGTGGTGCCTATTATGCAAATATCCTCATTTAATACCAGGCACTCTAGATCATCCAACTTAGTATTTAGACTTCTAGCATTTGTATGTAATCATTTGTACATTTTGTCAATATTCAGTTGCTTGCCGTTGTGTGTTATATTTAAATGGAACATTTTTTATGTTTGACTATTCCTCACTAGCTTCTACTTGTACTTTACCAACTACTTTCCTATCCTCTTTACTAGGATATAGCATTCCCCCTTTGATAAATTCTTCCATAAGGGGTGTTTCCACCTGACTCGTGTGCTCCTCCTCTGCTGTCAGCTTTCTCTCAGCCTTTAAAAATCTTCTACAACCTTTTTAATTGTACATGCCAGCAGTCTGGTTCTGTTTTAGTTTAGGTGGAGCCCATCCTTCCTGTATAGGATCGTCCTTTCCCTAAAGGTTCCTCAGTTTCTAATAAATCTAAAACCCTCCTCCCTAGTCCATCATCTCATTCATGTACTGAGACCCTGCAGCTCTGCCTGTCTTTCGAGCCCTGCACTTGGAACTGGAAGCATTTCAGAGAATACTACCATGGAGGTGCAGGACTTTAATCTCTTCCCTAGCAGACTAAATTTGGCCTCCAGGATCTCTTTCCTACCTTTCCTTATGTCATTGGTACCTACATATACCACGACCACCAGCTCCTCCCCAGCACTTCACATAAGTCTGTCTAGATGTCTCATGAGACCTGTAACCTTTAAACCTGTCAGGCATTTCACCATGCGATTCTCCCAGTGATCACAAACTCAACTATCTGTATTGCTAATAATGAAATCTATCATTACTATTACCTGGCCTCTTCCTCCGTGTGAGATGATCCCATGATGTCATCTAGAGGGAGGCTCTCACTACGGGATTGTTTCCCTATACTCCAGCTTGATGCTCCCCTTCTGCGACCCTTTCATCCTCCGTAGCAAGGAAGCTGTCCCTCTCTCCCTTAGCGCCTCCAGTTCAGCCACTCTGGCCTCAGGAGCCGGTACTGTGTCTCTGAGGGCCATGAGTTGCTTGCACCAAATGCACACACATGCCACCCACCCACAAGGCAGGGAGTTATATATTCTTTATTCAATGCAATACACTGGATATCCCCCTTGGACTCCTGCCTGCATTGATTTTACTCTTGGAGAAGTTTTTTATTTTATTTTATTTTATTTTATTTTTTGGGGGTGGTGGGCAGTTACTGGCCAAAGTTTAGAGTGTTTTTGTTAGGTGTATCTGCCGCTCGCACTCCCTTTCTAACTTCCCTTGCTAAACTCCCATTTGCTAGCTCCTTTGGTTGCTTAGGAGCTGGCTTTTTAAACCCTTGTTCTCCCTGAGTTAGCCCTGTCCCCTTGTCAAGGAATCCTAAAGGGGTTTGGGATCAAAGGATGGCAGGTTAGAGCCTCGTTAGTAAACTCTCAGCATGAGCACGGATAATCCCCCAAGGACTCCCAAGGGGCGTGTGATCTGGTGAGGGGCATTGCACTGAGGAGGTTTGTTTGTGTTTTATAGGATCTGTACTAGCTTGTGTTAAGTAAAAGAGCAATGGTGTTAGAATCTGTGCAATGTGTCTTTATATGCTTCACAAGTACCATGTGCCTCCTTTGGGTGGAGTTCTGGGAGAGGGTGTGTTTAAGGTATTGTGAAGTCCACAGGGCTGGCGCAACTCATTAGGCGACCTAGGCGGTCGCCTAGGGCGCTGCTATTTTGGGGGCGCCGGCGCCGCGGCTGCCCGTAGAAATTTGGGGGCGGGACCTTCCGCCGCCGCTGTTGGGGGCGGGATTTTGGGGGCGGGACCTTCCGCCGCCTAGGGCGCCGGCAAAGCTGGCGCCGCTACTGGAGGTCCAAAGAGTCAGCAGTAAGCCCAGGGGCTGGGCAGCTAGACAGCAGGTTCCATCTCTCAGGAGGGAGCGCTAGACAAAGGGTCTGCACCATGAGAGCATGCCTAGGGATTCCCAAACTGGGGCAGTGGCTGTACAAGGGGAATCAACAGCTGAGTCCCCTCCCAGCTGTCTAGTGAGTGGCCATGAGGGGGTGCTTGACTTGATCTATGACACAGGGCCACACAGGAAGTCTGTGGCATAGCATGGCATTAAATCCAGGTCTCCCAAGTCAAACGCTAGCACTTTAACCACTGTGCCTTCCTTCCTCAAAGAAAGCAAGCCCAAACTGGGGCAAGGTTTTGGGTTTGGTGCCAACGATGACAAAACCTTGGGACCTGTTCTCGTGTGAGTTTTGAGTCCCAAATGATCAGCTGTTCTCTCAAGATGTCTGCCTTATTGAGTGACATTGGAACCAGGCCCAGGTGACACTTCCTTTCCAGTTGTAGATATGCCATAAATACAAAGCTCTAGGAGTGGCTTTCTTTCAAGGGATTTGAATCCATGCTTCCCCAAAGTTCATGGGGATAGGTTGGGGATAAGGCTGAGTCTTCTCTAATTTATATATCTGAGTATTAAGTTCTATGCTGTTTAGTAGTTCCATTCTCCACGTTATCTGGACAACTTCCCTTCTAGAGATACAGCATGATTGTTCATAGATTGATAATTGTACGAGCAGAATAGAATTCAGCACTCACGTATCCTGTTACATCATCAAAGTACTTTAGAAACATTAACTAGTTCTCCAACTCCCTCAAGATTGGCTCAGTATTATAATTCTCATTTCACACAAAGGCAAACTGAAGCAGAGAATGGTTAAGTGACTTGATCATAACCACAGAGGAAATCACTGTCATAGTCAGGAATAAAACTCAGGAGTTCTTTATAGGTAATCTGTATTTAGATCACTAGGCCACCTCTATAGACACAATTACAGTATCATCATTTAGGGCCCATGTCAACCTTTAATTCAGAAGCTGTGTGGAGAACAGCTCCCTGTGCCATCCCTCCACACTGGGATCAGTTTAACCCAGAACATCCTCTTCCCCAGTGCCATCAGTTAGTGTAAACCACTCTATTCCCTTCAAACAGTCATCAGATGGTAATGTCTCTGCATCACTAAACGCTGAGGGTAGATTATACATCAGACACATCAAGGGGAAAAGGGTTCCTGTCTATGTGCAATCTTGTCGCCTGCTTTATAACCACCGGATGTTGCTGGCTTGATGCAAAAATTACTGGGTGAAATTCTAATGGCCTGTATTATCCAGGACATCTGACGCATGACCATAATGGTCCCTTCTGGCCTAGCAACATGTGAATCTATACAAAAACATTTTATTTTCTCTTTCATGATTGATTCAGTATAAATAAAAGAAATGACACTTTGACTGCTATGGCATATTGATATTTACATTAAAGACTCAGAGAAGCCATGCAGTTCATGCCTTAGGTTTACAAAATGCTGTACTATATAATACAGAAAAAAATTACTCAGTGAAGAATGAATAAATAAATAGGAATGCATAAAAATATACCCTGTATTATAGGCAGCTCCAGAAAGGCAAGTCTCTAGCATTGCTTAAAAATGTCCCCATGTCTTTAAATTAATAGATTTTTAAAGCCAGAAGGTACCTTTATGATCCCTTCATAATAGAAAGGTGGAGAACCTCTGCATAACACAGACCATAGATCTCACCCATTGATTCCTGCCTCTATACAGGTACAGCTGAGCTCCCTCTCCAGATGCACAAGGAGATCCTGATTCGGTGTGGCTTTGCCCCTTGCATTGGCATTTACACCAATGCAAAGCGGGGGCCAGCTGCTATGAGATCAGGATGGCGGTGTTCTGCATGGGAACCATGGTGACACAAGGTGTAGGGCCGTGGAGAATCAGGCCTAGGAGGTGAAATGATGAGTGACTTTTAGAAACTTGAAGAGATGACCCCACAATCTGAGTGCTGGGGATGTGAAGGGGTAAGTCATATGCTGCAGTGAGAGTCTCAGGGGGCAGATTGTGACCAGCCATGCTCAGGGATCTAAGTCAGAGGAGGGAACATGTGGAGACCCATCCTGTTTGCATCACTGTGCAGGAGCCGGCCAAGGGTCTGTGCAGGAATAAAAATTCACTGCTTTTGGAGGGGCACTTTCTGTGACCCTGCAACAGCCCCGGGTCCGGAGCAGCTCGCTCTCCCCACCGTGGCCCCAGGGTGAGAGGAGCTTGTTCTCCCCACCACGCCTCACTCCTCCTGCCGATTATGCACCTGCTTGCTCCCCCTTGTGCACGCCCCTGGAGCTAACCCAGTCAGGGTGGCAAGTGGTGGTACTACACTAGGCTAGCACTGACTTCACCTAAGAGGGCATGGCGAGGCAGGTTACGGATCAAGCCCCGGCCTGGCCCTTGATTCCACTCAACACCAGCGAGGGGTTCTGAGTTGCTCCAAGGCAGAGTATGCGCTGCACCATATCTACTCCTATTCCCCTACCTTCCCCGGGGTGCTTCCCCCAGCACCTCTGGAGGAATCTCAGTTAAGCTAGAGCAAATCTGAATCTTCTTTGCTCTCTTCAGTGCAGCAAGTGGTTTAAAGCCACAATCTGGCTGTGATGGGTGTACCTGACCTTTGCGGCTGCCTTCAGGAGGCTCTGCAGTCCTACTGCACCCCAAACTAGGAAGCTGCGAGGTGGGAGAAAAAAAGCAGCAAAGGTGAGTCCTCCATGCCTGCCTGAGTGGCCTCAATGGAGCAGCCAACTTGGAAGCGAAAGAGACCGCGTCTTTCAACAGCTAGAAAGGTGAGCGACCTCCAATCAGAGCCCAGCAGGCCCAGATAAAAGGTACTGCAGGGCCTTAGCAGGTCAGTTCCTGGCTGGGAACAGAGGGGCAAGGTAGAGCGTGCCTCTCTGACCACAGGAACTTGAGGGACAGCCAGAGAGCCCAAGTCCCTTTGTCTATCAAGAAGACTTAAACTCTTTAGAACAGGACAGAAACTCAGAACAGGAGGCAGAAATAAAATTTGTAGGCACCATAAATGACTTCTTGATGCAGCTTCTCCTGGAACCCATAATGGGAGAGTCAATTCTTGATTTAGTCCTAGGTGAAGTACAGGACCTGGTACAAGGGGAAAATATAGCTGAACTGCAAAGTAATAGCGACCAAAATCTATTTAAAGTTAGTTTCCTTTAGGGGAAAAAATGCCAAAGAAACCCATCAAACTATCATTTAACATCAAAAGGGGAACTACACAAAAATGAACAAGCTAGTTAAACAGAAATTAAAAGGAATAGTCACAAGAGTGAAATGCCTGCAAGATGAATGGGGACTATTTAAAAACACCATAATAGAGGCTCAAACTAAATGTATACCCCAAATAATCTTGGAGTCATTTTGGATAGTTCTCTGAAAAGATCCGCTCAGTGTGTGGCAGCAGTCAAAAATGGTAACAGAATGTTAGAAACCATTAGGAAAGTGATAGATAATATTTTCCGAAAATATCAGAAACAGAAAAATGCTACTATATAAATCCATACTATGTCCATACTTTGAATAGTTTCTGCAGTTCCAGTCGCTCCATCTCAAAAAAAGGTATATTAGAATTGGAAAAGGTGCAGAGATGGGCAATAAAAATGATGAGGGATATGGAAAATATAAATCCATGGTATGCTCACATCTTGAATACTCCATGCAGATGTGGTCACCCCATCTCAAAAAAGATATATTGGAATTGGAAAAGGTTTAGGAAAGGGCAACAAAAATGATTAGGAGTATGCAACAGCTTCCATATGAGGGGAGACTAAAAAGGCTGGGACTGTTCAGCTTAGAAAACAAAGGGGGGGATATGACCGAGCTCTATCAAGTCTTGAATGGTGTGGAGAAAGTGAATAGGGAACTGTTATTTACCCCTTCACCTAACAGAAGAACTAGGGATCACCCAGAGAAATTAATAGTCAGTAGATTTAAAACTAACATAAGGAAGTATTTCTTCACACAACACAACACAACAGTCAACCTCTGTAACTAATTTCCAGGGGATGTTGTGAAGGCCACAAGTATAACTGGATTCAAAAAGGAATTTGATAAGTTCATGGAGGATAGGTCCATCAATGGCTATTTACCAAGATGGTCAGGGACCCAAGCCATGCTCTGGGTCTCCTTAACCCTCCAACAGCCAGAAGCTGTAACTATACAACAGGGGATGGTTGACTCAAAATTGCCCTGTTCTGGTCATTCCCTCTGAAACATCTGGCACTTGCTTGCCAAGTAGATATTTTGATCAAGTTCTCACACATCTGTGGCAACCACAGAACTTTTTGGAGGCTGGATGAATGTTGGACAATCATGCTGAGCACTTGGATGGGACAGGCTAATAGCAAACTCAACATGTACCTATCCTGAGAGGTGAGGGGAGAAGAGGATAAAGGGTACATAGTAGTGAGTCTAGTGAGGAGCATGAATAGTATCAGCAAATTAAAGGTTCCACACAAGTGCACACTTTTCCCTTTGTGTCTGATGTCCATTCATCTCTCTTATCCCTGCTCCTCAAGGAACTTTTCGCATTCTCCTCAAGAAATGTTACGATGATTTGGCCGCTAGTGTGCTAGGTCCAGTGTCTATCATGTTGACCAATATTATCCCATTATTTTCTTGCAGCCCTGTCTGTATCCATCTGTTGTCTTTTGTCTTATAATGACATTGTAAGCTCCTTGGAAGGGGCTAGCTTTTTGTTCTGTGTTTGTAGAGTACCCAGCACAATGGGGCCTAGGTTCATGACTACATATCCTAGATGCTAGAATTAATAATAATCTAAGTGTGGTCAGAAAGCTACAACTACGAAATGTGTATGAAGACGAGAAGAGATGGGTGACTCCTTAGAGAAGGTAAGGCTTGAATAATAAACCCTGTACAATGCCTGCCATGGCTTTTCCATTCACATCCTTCTTTGGACATAAAGGAGTTATTACATTGTGTGTAGGTTTAGGCTGCGTAAGGGCAGCTATGAAGTAGGGAAGTGTGTTGGTTCTAGCATTGGAGAGACAAGGTGGGTGAGGGAATATATTTTATTGGATCAACTTCTGTTGGTGAGAGAGACAAGCTTTCGAGCCACACAGAGTTTTCCAGATCTGGAGAAGAGCTCTGTGCAGCTTGAAAGCTTGTCTCTCTAATATCCTGGGACCGACATGGCTACAACTGCACTGCATACAAGATTGGTTCTAGAATTTATGTTTGTGTCTCTATTCACTTGCTTGTATTTGCATTTGTATTTGTTAATCAAAAGCTATTTTGATAAACCAGGAGCCATATTATGTGGCAGAAATAACAAATCATTTGGTCTTCTGACTTTATTTCAGTTCCTGGAGGATGTAAATCCCACAAAAAGACCAGCTTTCCTGTTATCTCAGCTACAGAAATTGCTACCAGAGGCAAAAAGAAAAGCCTGTGAAAAACATAAACACAGATACAAAGGCTGAGTTGTTGAAGTTTATGTGGGTTCCCGTGGAACCTGAATATTTAGCCATAATGTAAGGGCAGAAAAAAAATTGGGTATCTTACGTGATCTGAATTATTGTCCTCTGCTTCCCAGTTCACAATGAAGGGTATTTAACAGCATGTATTTAAGTCACTTTTTGTTGCATTTTAATCTGGTAATTAGTTTTTCCATGAATCAAATACTTTTTAAGGAGATCAAACTAAAATAGCATTTAACTTAATTCTGATGAGGATGAAGCTATGCTTCATTTGACCAAGGGTGTTTAAGACTTGAACAATAATGTATAATATAGAAAGTCTTTAGCAGCAACCTTTTCCCTTCTAATGAGTGCATAATATTGGTTTTGCAATCATTTAGTAATTATATAAGGAGGACATATTTATTACGAATTATTGATTTTATAATTACTGCTGCTGGTGTTCACATTATTACACAATGAAAATCTTTTAATATACAATGTTCTTCACCCTCAGCTGGCAAGCAGATAGTGCAATGCAATTTAGTGAGTAGCCAAGAGTAGATTTTTATCTGCATTTTTTGCCAATGACCTAAGTGGTTTGCTTTCTGAAAAAAATATTGCTAATGGCACTTAAACTCAGAAGAATGCCCAATCCCTCAAGGTCATTTCTGGGAGACGATTATAAGAGAGAGCTGCCATTTAATTGTTAAGTTATTTTACTGCTAATATCACTATGAACTAAAAGTTACAGCTTTAAATTTGCTGTAAGCTAAATAGACATGAAAGGGCACTATCATACACGGGATCATGACACATGAAGATATATCTCTTATTAAATTGATTTTTCCACATGTTGAGGCTTACTGCTCAGTACATCTACCCTCCCGCAGAACTTCAGCAAAAAGTTATATTCAGGGCTGGTGAATAATTGTTAATATGTTTTATATTCCAGAGTGGGGGATTTTTCTTTAATATATGTATAAAAGAGATTATCCTAGTTTATAATTTGATTGGCTCTACAGCTGCTCACTCATAGTTTTTGCTAAGAAGCTGTCATCCAAATGAAGAGGAATTTGTAAGCATCGGAAATATTTGGAAATAGGACTCTCCATTATTTTCATAAGACTGTAACATTCCTGCTGTAGGCTATGATCCTGCCAGGTGCTGAGTGACATCTAACTGCATTGACTTCACAAGAAGGTGAGGATACCCGGCATGGCCTCCAGGATTTGATCAGCACCTTGCAAGTTGAATCTTTATTTCCCCCAGAAGAATATCCAGATTTACAGATGTAAAGCTGTAAAGTTTGATACAGACCAAGAGTTTTTTTTTGTCAGGCTCATGTCAAGTTAAATCTTGAGGACCTTACTTAGTATTTCACTCTGTGATGCAGGAAGACTACATGCCAACTCATGCCAAGACCCGAGGCCTCATTGAATACTTACAAATGCATAGCTGGAAACCAGTCTTGCTTACATGTGTGGTAGCATTATCAGAATAAATATTAGGTGTTAAGATTATAAGAATGTATTCAGTGTTTCATAAAATGCTTTTAGGATGCTGCATGTATTGTTCTCACTGCACAATACCCAATGTTATAATGAAAAAGCAAAGATTTGCATTGTCTATACCCTTGTAACTAATAATCTATCAAACAGAAAGAAGCCTCGTATAATTCAAATGAAGAACTATAGCAGGAAGGTGCTAATTCCTGTGCATTTCGAAGCAAATGGTACTCCTGAGTGAATTCTGTGCCAAATAATTAAAAATTCTGCGCTAAAAAAATAAAAATTCTGCACACAATATTTTAAAATTCTGCAAGTTTTATTTGTCAATAAATAAATGCAGAAGCTCCATGGCAGTGGGGAGCAGAGGCCACTGGCTGCACAGAGGTGGGACTTCACCCAACAGCCTCTCTCCCCCCTCCCAGGACACTGACGCGGCAGTGAGGCTGCACCCAACCCTGACACAGTGCAAGGTCGAGGCCTGCCCCAGAAACACCCCGGGGCCCTGCCCCTCCGTGCCAGATGCACCAGGTGGGGGCAGGCAGGCTCAATCAGGCAGGATCCAAGTGTGGAGGGGCTCAGTGTAGGGGGATCCAGGTGTGGGGTGAGAGGGTTCTGTGTGGGACAATCTGGGAGCAGACAGTTCAGTGGGGGTCCAGATGTGGATGGAATCTGGATGCACAGAGACTTGTTGGGGGGAGGGGTGTTCCAGGTGTAGGGGCAATGGGACTCTTCAAGGGGTTCCAGGTGAAGGTGGTTGGGGCTCAGCACAGGGTCGGTGTGGGAGGCTCGGGGCTGGGGGGCTGGGTGCTGGGGGAGTGGGGTTTGGGGGTCAAGGTACAGCTAGCTGGGGCTTAGTGGGATGGGGGTCTGTGTGTGGGTGATCCGGTTTCAGGGGGTGGTCTGTGTGCAGAGGTGGGGGTCTGTAGGCAGGGGGTCTGGGTGCATGGTGGCTTCAGATGCAGGGGTTGAGGTTCAGTGGGGTGGGGTTAAGGTATGGAGGGCTGAGTGAGGGGGGTTCTTGGTGTTACAGGGTGAGGTTTGGCAGGGGGGCTAAGTATGGGGGGGTCCAATGAAGGGAGTTGGGTGGACGAGGGAGCAGCTACCCATACAGTGACCCCTTCCCTGTGGCTGAGGAGCGATGGGGGCAGGAAGCAGGGGAGGATGCTGAGCTTCCTGCAGCCAGGGGAGGTTTCTGATGGTGAGTCTAGCAGCTGATCCTGGTGCAGGGTAGGAACCAGCATGGTGATTTTCCTCTCTGCTGACTGCTTCGGGTGACTGAAACTATGTGCCTGCGCTGCTAGGGAGGAGTGTGTGACCACTCTTGCAGCTTCCCTTTGCTTCCCTGTCACAAAGTCATTTTTTCTGCAGAGAAGCAAAGAAATCTGCGGGGGACATGAATTCTGCATGTGCACAGTGATGCAGAATTCTGCCAGGAGTAAAAGTGTGTGATGATCAGAGATCAAAGACTGCAAATACATTCCCCTCTCTCTCCATCATCAAAGAAAGAGCCCATGCGGGTAGACAGACTGTCCACTTGTTTTCTGTGAGAAGAAGCTGTAAGCATGGACACAAGGAAAAGTTCATCGACTCTGGATTGTTTGGATTCTAACAGGGCAGAATAACTGAACGATAAGACAGAGATCCCCAGAGTAATTCTGGGTAGCCCTAAAAGGCTTTTGGGAAACTGGCAGATTATTACATCTCTGCTACCATTTGGCATTATAGACTGTGACTCACTTGTAAAATATATTTTACCTGCTTTAACCTCTCAATATCGCATTTATTTTTTCTAACTAATAAACCTTTGGTTAGTTTACTATAGAATTGGTTACCAGTGTTGTCTTTCGTGGGAGATTTAGGATGCAAGTTGACCTGGGTAAGTAAGTGACTGGTCTCAACCTGGATATTTCAGATTTTTGGTATAAGTGACCATATATCATAGAATATCAGGGTTGGAAGGGAGCTCAGGTCAACTAGTCCAACCCCCTAATCAAAGCAATACCAATCCCCAGATTTTTGCCACAGATCCCTAAATGGCCCCCTCAAGGATTGAACTCACAACCCTGGGTTTAGCAGGCCAATGCTCAAACCACTGAGCTGTCTCCTGTATCACATAGTTCAGCTTGCCAGGGTGGCAAGATAGGCTGGAGTGTCTAAGGGGACTGACTGTGACTCCATTATGAGACTATTGTAGTACTTTAGAAGTTCACATTTGGCATGGGGCTGGTGAAATCTAATCATAAAACATACCACCTGTTTGGGGTATCTGCCCTACTTTTGACAGTCTACCATTAGGCAGGCAGTCACTGTCGTGAGCCACTCCAGACAGCGCGACAATTGGCATAGTCGTGAGAGGATTCACATGCCACAGGTTGATTGGGTTTATAGATCATAAACCCCAGCATTGCTAAAAGTCTGATTGATAATGAGATTTTTGAAGGCTAAATGTTAGTCACAATGAGTGAATCACAGTCATACGAGGGTCTTGGGACAAAAGACCTTGAGTATTTGTGCTCACAAAGGGGATTATCCTTTCAGAGGAAAACCTCAGAGTGGGAACGGAGAGCTTTGGTGGAGGCTGAACAACCATCTGTCTTGAATGGGCAACAACAAACCCTGCATTTTGGCAGGGGGTTAGCCTAGATGACCCTTGTGGTCACTTCTAACCCTATGTTTCTATGATTCTATAAACTATGACTAGGCATCCAAGGTCCCTGCCACCTGGGACTCTGCAGGGGAACTGGCCCAACTGCGACACTTGGAAGACGAGAAAGGACATGAGCCTCTCGAGACAGCGTGATACACTCTGTCCTTGTTCAAACAAAATTCCCACATCATCCTTGACTTATTATCTTGGGAGAGATGCAATCCCCTTCCCTGCATATTTGCCACCAGTCCCAGTTTATCCAGTACAGACTCAAGTTCTTACAGATGATCGCAGTGACTTGATATCCTCACAATGACCCAGGGCACACCCAGAGAGGTACCAGAGACATCCTTATTGTGGTTAGTATGCACATAAGAGTTGCCACTGCAGCATCTAGAGAGGCACAATGGGGCGGGCAGTGAGCATGCAGGAGATCTCTAAAGCATGGGGACATGTACATCTAAAGTATGTGATGGGGGAAAACTCAAAACTTCTCAAGTCCCAGATAGGCTGAGATGAGAAGTCCGGAGCTCCCTATGGAGAGATTGTGGGAGATACTTCATGGTCCCAATTGAAAGAAAAGGGCATGACCCCGAAACATTCTAGGGCAGGGGGGACAAATCCCTGGAACTTTTACTCTAGGGACTCTTGTGTTTATGGAGAAAGATGAGGGCACCTAATGGGTCTTTACTGTCTCTCATTTGTGTGATTCATGCAGCAAGCTAGGTACTATGGAGAAGCTCACTTTTGTCTTTGTGAGATCCCTAGGGATACATTTTCACAAAGATGGGGCTGAGTTGCTCTTGCTAAGATCTTTCATTACAACATACAGAATAGATGACCCAGAAGTAAACCTCCTCTGTGTCAATAGGAGCCAATAGGAGCAGGAACTTTGAATATGTTCCCCTTGAATTTTGCAGTCTTGGACATCCTAGGCCACAGCCTGAACTGGTATAAATCGACATAGCTCCAACAACTTCTAGACAACTATGGCAACTTGCACCAGCTGAGAAGGTGTCTCTGTTATTTTAATCCATTGCAAGCAACTGCCCCCAGGATGCTATATGTTGCCTATGGTAAGTTTCACAGCTAGACATGCTGCCTCATGAAAAAAACACACTGGACAATACACTACAGAGGACATTTCCGCCCTGGCATGAGGATGAGCTAGATGACCTAATAAGTCTGGGATGAGGAATGAAGAAAAATCAATGCAGAAAATCAAATCAGTGACTTAAAAAAAATACTTTGCGGTACTTATAGCTTGAGGTTTTAAACTTTAGAAGGTCCGTGAGCCATAAAACAAAACAAAAAAATTAGCCTTGAATGTTAACTCCTCAGATCTTTTCTTTTCATCTGAAAACAGCAGAGCTGGCAGGCAAATGTTTTGACCTATGCATAGGTTCGCTGTACCCCTCCAACTTTTTTAAGTACCTACGGTTTGAACCACTGAAAACGTGACTAATTGGAAACCTAGCATAACTTTAAATCAAAGATGTATTTGATCCTTCCTATAAAGGACAAGGCTTATTGAACATGCTAGCACAATGCAGAGAGCTCTTCTATTAGTGTAACCATTTAGGGCTGTGGAAAAAGGGTTTAATCTAGAGTCCTGTAAATCTTAGGCTTTGCATTAAACAGTCCTTATCGTGTGTGGGTTTTTTTGTTGTTTTGTTTAATTTCTGTGTGTGTAGTACTATTGCATGATTTGGGGAAGCCAGTAACTGGTAAAAAAGTGCTATGGTTTAACAAAAAAAATTCCACAGTTTAGTTACTATGATGTCCTCAATCTGGAGAGACATATCTGCTTAGTCCCTCCAAAGCTCAATGCTCAATTTGGTGTGAATATTGAAGTCACCCTGGCTGAAAATTTCAGAAGTTACTAGTGGTTTGGGGTGTCCTCCATTTTCTCAGTGGCCAGCATAAGATACTATAAAGGGGCCTGGGTTTCCGAAAGTGTTGGGTCACCATCTGGTAAATATCAGGCCTTGTTAAAAGGGGATCAATCTTTTCACCCAAATGAGACAATCAAAATCACTTTTGGTCTGTGTGTTATTAATTAATATTTGTATAGTAATAGAGTCCACTGTGCTAGGCACTGTACAAACACACAATGGTGCAGTCAAGGGTAAATGTGGCTAAACAGAGTTTACCCACTTCTCATTTAAGGAATAAAGCATTTACTCTCTATCTTCTGTGATAAGCAAATCTTGGGGGCAATACCACCACAAATGACGTTTGTGCTATCTACCAGCAGGTTGCACTCAGTAACAGATCAGTCGCAGAAATCATGGCCTGTAAAAATATGCATTGAACCATTCACGGCATTTATAGATTGACGCAATACATTTTGCTGACCATTAAAGCATACAACATTTATTTTTACAACTTTACAAGCTTATGCCCAAATCAAAATAAGGGTCTCTCTGCACACCTTTGGTGCCTACCATGCTGCTGTCTGGCCTGGAACACCAAGAAGGTTTGTTTATACACTTCTTTTTTTAGCACGACACCACTGCAAACCCAGAACAAAAACATGTTCCCTAGCCCAAAGAGCTTACAATTGAAGTACAAAACAGGAGACAATAGGTGGATACAGATAGATGGGTGAGTGAGGGACCATATGTCTAATTTGCTGAAAGACTTACATTTAGGTCTGATGTTGTTGGGGTGAGGGTGTTAATTCCAAAAACAAAAAGCAAAACCCTTGTTGTATATTGACCAGCCATGATCTAGGCTCTCACTTTAGGTACCTACGTCCCGCATCTAGGTGCTGCTGCCATTCACAAAACCACTGCTCAGCTGCAGCCTAATCCTGGGGGCTCTTAAAGTACTTACATGCCTACATTTCAATTAGTAAAATCCCCAAGGTGCCTACCTTACAATGGCCATGCTGCCCATAGTTGCCAAAAACCTGACCCTAAGCAGTAGCTCGGCACCTCTCATGCCTCAGCCCCAGCGGGATTCACAAACTAGATGTTCACCTCCTTGCCTTCGGCACTTGATGTGGTAGGCATGCACTGAGCATGCTTAAACTCACATAACTTTTAACCTAGTGGTCTGAGCACTCACACGGGATGTGACAGACGGGTTCAAATCCTCCCTCTGCCTGAGGGGGAAGAAAAAAATTGAGCTTGGGTCTCCCAGGAGAGTGCCTCATATTTAATTATTTATATACAGTGGAATAGCTGCAGCAGAAGAGATTGAGAAACACCTTCCCCAAAAAACCCTAAAGCCCAATGGTTAGGGTACTTCCTTGGGTGGTAAAAAAAAAAAACAAGTTCAGATGCTTGCTCTCTAACAGGCAGAAGTGTGATTCCAACCTCGTTCTCCCACAGTCCCAGCCTTACCCTCCAGAAATGTACCTCTTGTATTGTTCAGTAGCCCACTGGACTGTACAAGCTCATAAATTAGTTCATCATTCCAACAAAGGGTAATGAATGCGCACCAGCCCTGTTGGCCTGTGTAGGGATTTCCCAAACACTTCAATCAAACACATTGGTTTAGACAGAACAGTAAAACAAGTTTATTGACTGGAGAAAGATAGTTTTTTAAGTGATTACAAGTGATAAGTCAGATAAGTCAGAGTTGGTTACAAAAGAAATTAAAAGATAAACACGCAAGATACTTCTTAAACTTTACCAAGGATAATAAGCAAAAAGGTTTATCTCACTCAAAAGCTTATAGCAGTCCTTGCTAGCTAGAAAGCCTTCTAACTAGGACCCGTCCACCTGGTTCCAAAAGCTTCCTTTGCTCTTTCAAGCCTTGTAGGTGTCGTGAGCAGAGTTGGGGTGGGAAAGGTGATGAATAGGTCACTGTCTCTCCTTTTTATACTCTGATCCTTTGTACTGGAAAAGTCCTTTCTTGGCCATGGAGTCAGGCAGTTCCGTGGCGTATGTAACCTGCCAACTGTGGGCCAGTGTATGGTACTTATACTGATGTGGATGTATGAATTTCACATTCATACAGAAGAGCTATTGTGATTATCTACTCTGGCCTCCTGTATAACACAGGCCATCAAACTTCCCCAAAATAATTCTTAGAGCAGATCTTGTAGAAAAAAAAATATCCCATCTTGCTTTGGAAATTGCCAGTGATAGAGAAGCCACCACAACTGTTGTTAAGTTGTTAAATGGTTAATTAATCTCACAGTTCAAAATCTAACACTTTGTTTCTAGTCTGAATTTGTCAAGCTTCATCTTTCAGCCATGGGATCATGTTATATCTTTCTCTGCTATAATGAAAAACCATCTATTATTAAATTTCTTTTCCCCATATGGTACTTATAGCATTTGATCAAATCATCTCTTAACCCTCTCTTTGATAAGTTAATAGTTTGAATTCCTTGAATCTCTCACTATACCTTATGACATGTTTTCCAATCCTTTAATCATCTCATGGCTCTTCTCTGAACCCTCTCCAATATTTCAGCATCATTTTTGGAATTGTGGAGACCAGAATTGGATACATTATTCCAGTAGTGGTTGCATCACACCAATTCAGAGGCAATACAACCTCCCTTCTCTTAATCAGGATTCCCCTGTTTAGATATCCAAGGATTGCACTAGCACTTTTAGCCACAACATCACACTGGGAGCTCATGTTCAGCTGATAAAGCAACCATGACCCCCAAGTCTTTTTCAGTCATTGTTTCCTAGGCTAGAGGCCCGCATCCTGTAAGCAGGGCCTACATCCTTTGTTCCTAGATGTATGAGCTTACATTTGGCTGTATTGAAACACGTATTGTTTGCTTGCGCCCAGTTTACCAAGTGACCCCGATTCCTCTGTATCAGGGATTTGTGCTCCTCATTATTTCCCACTTCCACAATCTTTGTGTCATCTGCAAACTATATCAGTGATTTTATGTTTTTGTTTCCAGATCATTGATAAAAATGTTAAATAACACTGGGTCAAGAACCCCACTAGAAACATACCCACTCAATGAGGATTTCTCATTGAAAGTTCTTTCTGAGACCTATCAGTTAGCCAGTTTTTAATCCATTCTAGGTATGCCATGTTGATTTTGTATTGTTCTAGTTATTTAATCAAAATATTGTACCATAGCAAGTCAAATGCTTTACAGAAGTTAAATTTTATTACAACAACACTATTACCATTATCAACCTAAACTAAAATCTCATAAAAAAAAAGAGATCAAGTTAATTTTACAGCATCTATTTTACATAAACCTATGTTGTTTGGTAGAAATAATATTACCCTCCTTTAATTCTTTATTAATTGAGTCCCATATGAACTGTTCCTCTATTTTGCCCATGATTGAGGTCAGGCTGACAGGGACCCTATCATTACTTGGGTAATCCCATTTGTCTTAGTTAAATATCTGCACTGCATTAGCTTTTTTTTTTTTTTCCTGGATTTTCCTCAGTTTTCCAGGACTTATACCAATCAACATTAATGGTTCAGAGAGTGCCTCAGCCAGCTCTTTTAAAATGTTGGGATGCAAGTTAACCAGACCTGCTGATTTTAAAAAGTCTAACTTTCGTAGCTGCTACTTGTCATCCTCCTTAGTTACTGTTGGAACGGAAATTATTTCACCATTACTGTATGATATGTGATGATACATCATCTGTTTTCCTTTCCAAATACAGAACACAAATATTTATTGAACACTTTTGCCTTTTCTATATTATTATTGACAGCTCTATCTAACAATGGATCGATACCATTGTTCAGTTTCCTTTTAGTTCTGATATTTGTAAATTTCTCCTTCTTATTGTCCTTCGCTGGTCATAGAAGTCTCCTTGTGTCCTTTTGCTTCCATTATCAATTTTATAGAATTTCTAGATTCTAATTTATGTTCATTGATATGAACTTCTTTTTTCCCTTTTCTTATAAATAATAGTAACAATAATCATTAATATTAAACTGCTGTTCTCATTTCCCTCCTAAGCCAGTCTGTTTGTTCGTTTTTTAACCAGTGTAGCCTTCTTTCTCAATTGTGGGAGTGTGGCTTTTGGGACTTCTAGTAAAACATTCTTAAACAGTTCTCAATTATCATTCACATTTTTTTTTGTTTTCATTAGTAGAACAGTATCTGTTAGTCTAAAGCAGAAGCTTCATGCAATGGTTAAGAACAGACAGAGACACCTATTTTGGGGGATGCATGGCTTAACATCTACATCTATTGCCATGGGATGTTGTTAGGCCAAGAACTTAGCAAGAGTCAAACAAGGACAAGACATTTATATGGATAACAAGAAAATCCAGGTTATTTTTTAAAACATGTAAAAGAAAAAGATATGGAATTAGTATAAAACCTCGTACTTCAGGGCTCAGGGGACAGGGAGAGACTTCTGTCACAGTTTCAGGGTAACTGTACCTATGTTTCCTTGAGGCACCCACTTAAAGGTTTCTCGCTCCCAGCTGTCATGTCGCTTTGGCAGAGGCGAGCATCTCATTCCCATCTGACCAGGTGTTTTAAGGATGCACAGCTTCCCATCATCTAATGCGTTATCCCCAGCAAATCGGATTGACTAAAATGGCCAGTGCCTATGCTTTGCTTTCTCTCTGAGGGTTATGAACAGTATTGCCAGCAATTACAAGTTACCACACAGGTCTTTCTAAGCAGGTATATTTATTTTTCAGGTAAAATCTTTACAGAGAAAATATATATAAAACAGTCAATATTTCTATCCACATGCTCACAGCTTACCAGAGGTCACCCATCAGTCTTATGTGGCCCCAGCATGCCAAAGTCCTTCCAACCCTTCCACATGGATTGCCGCCCCCCCGGACAGAAAGTCCTGTCCATTTGATAGCTCAGAAGGAAAGCCCCAAGTCAATTTAAGCTCAGGCTATTTATCCAACAGTCCTTTCTTTGTATGTTGGTCTCTGGAGAATTCGGTTTGAACTAGCGTATGCAAGCTTTCCCAGGAGGTGGTATCTCTCAGGGGTGGGGGTTACAACCTGGCTGATTTGCCTTAAGCACACACCTGCTGTTTTTATTTCCTGTAGGAGCTGTGGTAGCCTTCCCCCCACAGAGTACAGCACAGTCATACATAAACCATTCATTTAAAAGAATGGACTTCAAAGACTCTGTATGAGGTTACAATATCTGTCACAACTTCCTTTGAGGGCAGCTTATCCCATGTCTGGCCTATTGTGACGGGGTCAGGCCAGAGGGCTATAGAAGAGTGATAGATGGCTGGTATATTAGCCCCAGGATAAGCAGGTCCCTTTACCCCTGGTAATTGAACAGGGATTACTACAGGTTAATTAGGACACCTGGGGGCCAATCAAGGGCCTGCCAGAACCTGTTAAAAGCCTCCCCTCCAGTCAGATATATGCGTGAAATAGGAACCGTGGGGAGCAGGCGTGCTACTGGAGAGCAGACAATGCAGACACTGACAAACGCTGGGGACAGACCTCACAGGTACAGAGGTGAAGAGCAGGGGGAAACCCTGCCCAACAGGGTGGGTACAGCCCTTCTAGGCCCCAGAGGTTTGGGGAGAAGAGACCCTGCCAGAGGGAAGAGACTGAACTGGGTGCCTGGCCTGCTGCCACTATACCTGGAGGAGTTACCAGAGACTAAGAGGCTCCCCTCCCCTGGCCAGACAATGTGGGGGCAGTAAACCCAGGGGCATGGGGAAATTCTCAGGGAGAGAGGAATCCCCCAGCCTGCCACTAAGAGGAAGGGCGGAACCCACTGAGGCGGAGAAGGTGCTCTGCCACACTATGTAAAGCTTCCTCTCATATATCTGCTGCTGGCCACAGGGTACTTGAGTAGATAGACCATGAGTTTGCTCCAGTATGGCAATTCTTATGTTTCACTTAAACCATTCTTACTGAGGACCTCTCCGGTAGGTGAATTTTATCATTGTTTAGCACTGTGCTAGGTCCCTGGTATTCCATTCAACACATGATAGGGTTTATTTGGCTTTCACTATCACAGAGCCTTGGTCTTTGACATTCTAATTATCTAGCCCAACTTTGCACTGGAAGTTGCAAAATGAGATGCCATAATCTGCAGAGTTACTTTTTCTTTTCTCTGAGCAAGTTACATATGTGTACCACAGTTATCCTCGGAGAGCAGTTCTCTAATAAGAGCATCCAGAACCTTTGCTAATACACACAACATGAGATACAGAGTTTGCCTGAACGGAATCTAATCTTCACTCCCAGAGCTGGGTTATGAGTTGTTTCATCTAATATCCCTGCAAAGAAAAGTCCAGATAGAGATGGGGTGATAATGTCCCCTGGTTTAACACCATCTGTAGTGCCAATAGGATCAGATCATTGCATCTTTACAGTCTCATCTGATCATGCCACAGTGGAGTTGTCCCCCACTGTCAATCCCATTCTTTGTCTAATACTTTTTACAAATGTGGCAGTTACCCGAACTCTGGTGCTGTTTGCCACCTAGAATTACTATTGGGGCTGCTTCATTCTCAGTTGTGCCTTTAATAGTAAATTTAGCCATCTGAGGAGCTCCTCATATTGGCACTTAATGGCTTCAGAACTAGTTCCCACTGCAATAGAATTGTTTTGTTGCTGTCTAAGGACATTGGAGAGCAAAGACACATGCACACAACTTCCATGGAGAACGGCCAAGGACTGTTTGCAAGAGCACCTTTTGTTAACCAGCCAAGAAGCAGTAACTCTGCAATCAGCATCCATGCATTGAAGAAACTTACTTATGCTGCTCCTTAGGCACCAGCTGACATTTATAAGCCTAGCTAGAAAAAACAGTTGGTTTGTAAATGTAGAACTGCCAGGCCAGTAGCAGGAAGTTCAGTGGCCTCATTAATTAGGATTTGTGAGGTGGTAGGAGGTGTGTTTCTGTGGGGGTGAATGAATGAGGCTGGGGACCAGGTGGCCCCAGTTTCTTCTCTTCTCCTGAGCAGTATTGTCAGTGGCTGGCAGGAAGGCTGTTTTTGTAGTCAAGTCACTGGACTATGATTCAGGCAATCCGGATTGAATGCTAGACTTTAGCCACAATCTTCCTGTGTGACTTTGGGTAAGTCACTTCATGTGTCTGTGCCTCAGTTCTTCATCAGTAAACTAGGGATAACATTGCTTCCTTTACGTGTCTTGTTTACTTAGATTTGTATGCTTTTCAGGGTAGAGACTAGCTTTTATTATGTACAAGTGTAAGTCACATGTATGCACTGCAACATTTAGTGGTGTAAATAAGGGAATAAACAGTACAGACTACCTAGTTTCCTGTTTTTATTTGGGGATATTGTGTGTGCCTACAGACTTGCCATCCACTGGATGTGCCAGAATCATCCAGAATTTGGGTATGGCAAGCTCTAGATGTGCTAATTAGCTGTTTGAAGCTCGTTGGGTAATTTCCATTGTGGGGAAGCAGCCTGGCAGGACACACTCAGAGCCATTCTCTGAGAGTGGAACCAATGAGAACTCAAGGGGTGGGGGAGGAGTTTATGAACAGGAGAGTGGGAGTCTCACAGAAGAAATCAATGGTGGAGCAGTTCATGGATCCACATGGTCTGCTGTAAGGATTGTGTTCCAGAGACTTCACCAGTTTTGTTGGATTTCAACTGCAGGTTTCCTCACCCCACTAGGGAAGAAGAGGATTAGAATTTGCTGCAGGCTGTGCACATTGCAGCCCGTCATTGCAAAGGTGAGTGTGAGGTATCTAGCGTAATGCAGATAAGAATATTAGCATAATTTCACTGTCGCATTATAAAAAAAATTAAAAGGTAGCTAAAAATATGCCCATGCTGTAGTTCCAAACCTCACACACATGCCGTCTTTAACCCTTCCCCCAAAAGGAAACTTTGGGAAAGTTTGAATTCAGATTGATTGCACCTGAACTTCATGACTTGGGTCCATACCTAAAGTGGCATTGTCGCTGGCCATCTTTCAGGGTAGCTGGGCTCAGCCCTTTTCTGTGAGGTAAGTTAACCCCCACCTGATCCTGACTGGGTTTAATTACAGTTAGCGACAGCAGTGTGAGATGGCCAAGGATGACTACACAGAGAAGGAAGAGAACTCAGAGAGGAAGAAACCCAGGAGAGATGAGAAAAAGGAGTTCCTTCTCTCTGGGAAAGGACTGCTGAAGGCAGTCTGGAAAGAACCACAGGGAGCAGGGAAGGCCTTCCTGTGGGAGGTCCTAAAATAGGGCTGTAAGAAACAGGGAGGTCTCTGGGAGAAGCTGCCAGAGTCAACAGGGAGGGGAAGTAGTGGAAAAACCGGCTAGGAAGAAGTGCTCCAGGGGAAAAGCTCTGAGAGGCAGTGATCAGTCAAGAGCAGCAAAGAAGAGCTCTGCAGTCTCTGGGAGTAGGGGTGAAGGCCAGGGAACTTCAACATAGCCTGAGAGGGGCAGAAGGAGCTTCTGTTTAGTTGTTGGTGCTGATTCTTTAGTTGGACTTTTGTTACTCTGAAAGGGGACAATACTGGAAAGAGGTGATCTGGATGGAGAGGGTCGGGACACAGAAGATGTAGCCAAAGACAGGTCATTCCAGGCCAAAGAAGTGGTCAACCAGGGGAGCTGAAAATGAAGATCCCCGCAACACCACATTCTGATGCCAGGAGGCATTACAGTGGTGAGCGCACCCACTGATAGTTGTGTGTTGTATATTTATTTGTCTTTACAGGATAGACCAGGTAAAGAAGAGATCCCATTAGCCAAGAGGGTACCAAATCATGTTTATTTCCACAATGGGTCCCAATCTCCTTCTGAGTCAAAATTGGACCAAGACGCAGTATGGCACAGAGCTAAGATGCTAATTTCAGATAAGAGATAAAATGAAGATTCTGAATACTCGGGTCATTTAACAACTTATTACTGAAGAGAGACTGGCTTCTGCTCCCAGTTTTACCACAGTATATTCAGAGTAAATCAATAACACACTAGCATAAATCTGGAATTATAACAGAGTAGAATTTGGCACTATGTTTCTTCACAGCTGGATCCAAAGCAAACTCCTACTTGAGTATCTATGTTCTGCAACAGGAATGTAGGCAGGCAGTTCAATTGATCATGGTATGAGAACTCTTGTTCTACAGTGTGTGTGTCTATCTATAATTTTTAAGGTACACATATATTCTATTAGTGATTCCAAACATTTTTTTTTAAATGAACATGGAACATTTCAGTTCAATGCAAAGCAGCAGCAAAGTTTGGAATCTTTTCAGCATCCATAATTGTGTCAATTCCTTTCTTGGTCTTCATCTCCACAACAGCACAGTTTACCTTGAACGGCACTACATAAAGCTTTCTTGCTTTTCACATTACATAAACTGTGCCTCTCTCGAGTGTTTCTTTATGTGGGAACTATTAGTATAAATCCAGCATTCCACAGAAATGTGCTTTAATGAATGCAGTAGCTTAATGCATACAACTCTGCCTGATTCTGTGTTTGTGAACAATGCTGTGTGCAAGGAAAAAAATAAAAATAAAAGGCAGTATGGTCCCACTACATAAAAGAGTCCAGGACAGAGCTGTGCAAAATTCACAATGTTTGGTCCATGGTCTTTCACATTATTATAGTTACTATTTAATATTGGTATTCCCATAGCACCTAGGAATCTTAACCACGGGCCAGCATCCCATTGACCCAGGTGCTGAATAAAGAAAGGACAAAGATGGCCCCTGTCTCAAAGAACTTACAATTAAGATTAAAACAAGATAAAACAGATGGACGCAGACAGACTGGGGAGCACAAGGAAACAATCAGATAGTATTGGTCAGCATGATAGGCAGTGGTCTCAGAAGAACAGCAGCCTAACTGTTGTCAAGGTTTCTGTAGGCATCATGGCGAATGAGAATTGTATGGATGATTTTGAAGTAGGATAATTACTTAGTTTTGCACATGTTTACATGGAGCACTTCCCAAACATGAGAGGCTGCATAGGAGAGACCACGAAGGTGCTCGTTTGAAAATGTAAGAAGTTGGTGAAGGAAGCTGGGATCTTGCACCAATGAGAGGCGGGAATCAACCTCTCATTACTGAATGAGAGATGACAGATAGAATGGGGGATAGATAATGGTAAGATTAAGTCATTGAATTCACAGAATTCCAGAGACTTCCGTGACATTTTCCGCTTCAGCCCTGGCATGGTGGGGCTAGAGCTGTCAGCCAGTGGGGTCCTCGGAACTCTCAGTCGCCAGAAGTGGCGGGGTCCCCTGCAACTCCCAACCACAGGCTTTGGAGCTCCACACCACGGCGGGGGGCCCCTGCAGATTCCAGCCTCCATGGGCAGCAGAGGGACCCTGGAGCTCCCAGCTCCCATGGGGGCCCCCCTTAGCTCCCAACTGCTTGCCCCAGAGCTCCAAGCTGCGGTGGGGGGACTCCACAGCTCCGAGCCGCTGCAGCCAGCTGGGGGACCCTGGATCTCCGAGCTGCCATGGGCGCCTGGGGGAGCCCAGAGCCCCAACAATGGTGGGTTCTGGACCCCCCTCTTTCCATTTTGTCAGTTATTTTTTAGTAAAAGTCAGGGACAGGGGCTGTGAATTTTTGTTTATTGCCCCTGACCTCTCCGTGATTTTTACTAAAAATAACTGTGACAAAATCTTAGCCTTAGGGAAAGGCCATGAAAGGCACTGAAAGTGAACAAAAGCAGAAAAGGGTTTCAAAAAGGGGGTGACATGGTCAAAGTGAAAGGCTAGGAAAATTAACTTTGTGGTAATATTCTGAATGGAGATGAGCAGGGCAAGATGGGCCCAAATTTGAGTTTGGTACAGCCTTAAATTCTGAATACTTTTGTATTTTGAGCTAGGAAAGCTGGATGTGCACAAGTCCATGGGGCCAGATCTAATGCATCCGAGGGTGCTGAGGAAGTTGGATAATGTGATTCCAGAGCCATTGGCCATTATGTTTGAAAACTCGTAGCAATCAGGGGAGGTTCTGGACAATTGGAAAAAGGCAAATATAGTGCCCATCATTAAAAAAGGTAAGAAGGCGAATCCAGGGAACTACAGACTGGTCAGCCTCACCTCAGTCCCCAGAAAAATCATGGAGCAGGTCCTCAATAAATCCATTTTGAAGCACTTGGAGGAGAGGAAGGTGATCAGGAATAGTCAACATGGATTCACCAAGGGCAAGTCATACCTTACCAACCTGATTGCCTTTTATGATGAGATAATTGGCTCTGTGGATATGGGGAAAGTGGTGGACTTGATATACCTTCACTTTAGCAAAGCTTTTGATACAGTCTCCGACAGTATTATTGCCAGCAAATTATAAAAGTATGGATTGGATGAATGGACTATAAGGTGGATAGAAATTGGCAAGATCGTCGGGCTCAACAGGTAGTGATCAATGGCTTGATGTCTAGTTGGCAGCCAGTATCAAGTGACGTGCCCCAGGGGTCGGTCCTTTCCCTCTCTGACACTTCCCCTCTCTGTGCCTCAGAATACCCATCTGTAAAATGTTGAAAATGATACTGGCCTCTCTTTTTAAAATGCTTTGATATCTACATCTTCATTAATGATCTGAATGATGGAATGGATTGCACCCTCAGCAAGTTCGCAGAGGACACTAAGCTGGGGGGAGAGGTAGATACACTGGAGGGTAGGGATAGGATCCAGAGTGACCTAGACAAATTGCAGGATTGAGCCAAAAGAAATCTGAGGTTCAACAAGGACAAGTGCTGAGTCCTGCACTTAGGATGGAAGAATCCCATGCACTGCTACAGGCTGGGGAAAGACTAGATAAATGGCAGTTCTGAAGCAAAGGACCTGGGGATTACAGTGGATGAGAAGCTGGATATGAGTCAGCAGTGTGCCCTTGTTGCCAAGAAGGCTAACAGCATATTGGGCTGTATTAGTAGGAGCGTTGCCAGCAGATCGAGGGAAGTGATTATTCCCCTCTATTCGGCACTGGTGAGGCCACATCTGGAGTATTGCATCCAGTTTTGGGCCACCCAGTACAGAAAGGATGTGGACAAATTGGAGAGAGTCCAGTGGAGGGCAACAAAATGATTAGGGGGCTGGGACACATGACTTACAAGGAGAGGCTCGGGGAACTGGGTTTATTTAGTCCGCAGAAGAGAAGAGCGAGGGGGGATTTGATAGCAGCCTTCAACTACCTCAAGGTGGGTTCCAAAGAGGATGAAGCTAGGCTGTTCTCAATGATGGCAGATGACAGAACAAGGAGCAATGGTCACATGTTGCAGTGGGGGAGGTCTAGGTTGGATATTAGGGGGAAAAAATTCACTAGGAGGGTGGTGAAGAACTGGAATGGGTTACCTAGAGAGCTGGTGGAATCTCCATCCTTAGAGGTTTTTAAGGCCCGGCTAGAGAATTCCCTGGCTGGGATGATTTAGTTGGTGTTGGTCATGCTTTGAGCAGGGGTTGGACTAGATGACCTCCTGATGTCTCTTCCAACCCTAATCTTCTGTGATTCTATGAATTTATTTGTGATGAAATTCACCCCCATACAAAGGTCCAGTATAAAGTATGACTTCAATCATACATAAGGCCTTAAAATTAGTCATAAGTGGGACTTAAGCGGAGTGCAGGCCTTGAGCTAGTCCTGTGATCTGGTGAATTTCACTCTTAACCAAGTTCAAGATAAACTCAAATTCAAGAATAGCCTTGATTCAGGTTTAAGCTCCCCAAAGTTTAGAGCTGGTTGAATCCTGGGTTTTGGCTCAGGCAAACCTATCAGTTCATTATGAATGTTGTGTATGTCTCTGGGTGACTTTAAACAAGTCACTTCCCCAATCTGTGCCTCAGATTACCCATCTGTAGAATGGAGAAAATGATACTGGCCTCTCTTTTTAAAAAGCTTTGAGATCTACACCTGAAAAAGTGCTATATACAAGCTAGGTATTACTAATTATTAATACTATTATTGAGGAGTAAATCCTTGAAGAACTGGAATTCAAATTCAGGTTGTGTGTCTCCCTTGTTCTACTAGCTGATTTCTCCTTACCACCTTCACTATTGAAAGCTGTGTAAAAATCTTGAATCAGGCTGGTATTTTCAGAGAAAGTCCATGGGGATTGGGCAATTAGTTCCCTTAGACGCCTTTGAAAATCGCAATCTGACTTCACTGTAAATCAACTGAACCAGAGCAGGGCTTCTTCTGGTTCAGCAATGTGAAACTCAAAAAGCACCTTTTGCCTAACAAATGAGTTAATATAAATTACAGGATGTTCCTGCTTAGCTGTAGTTGATTTCCAAAAGTAGATCCCTCCTCCCCCCCAATACAGCCAGCACAGTGGTAAATGATTATTTGGTCATATGTCTGCCACAGCATACAAACCAGATAAACTGAGCCAGTATTTCTTAGGATGATTGGCAGGTAAATTTTGTTCTACGTCAAGCTTTTAATTCACACCTGGCTGTGCCTAAGTTGGATTTTCAATGACCCAGTTTATCTCTGTTGCATTTATCTAGTAGGCAGATTATTATCCAAATTCTATGTACAGAACTTTCATAGTTTTATATTTGAGCTGAAGTCCAGAACAGACCATTATATAATTTAGTCTATCTCCTGTATATTACAGGCCAATACATTTCACCCAATTACCCCTGTATTGAGCCCAAAACTTGGGTTAGGCTAAATAATTTCAGTCCTCAGGATACCATTGTGTATCTCAGGCAGAGAACAGGGAGGACCGAGATATCACCAGTGGGACCCTCCATTACTGTAGCATACAAGTGCCTTACAGTCTAACATATTTACCCTCATCACAATCACAAGCAGGGATGTGCTGTTATCCCCATTTTATGGATGGGGAACAGACATATAGAGGGATTAAGGCCCAGATCCTCAAGGTATTTAAATTCCCATCTTCCAATGAAATCAAGCGAAATTAGGAGCCTAAGTATCTTTGTAGATCTGCCCCTAAGTGATTTGCCCAAGATCTGACTTGCAATAATATTGATAATAAGAAAATGTAGTGTGCTCTTTTTAGTGCAATATATTAATGCATCAAGACATTATTATTTCAATATCTAGCTGCATAAATGCAGCTTTAACCCTTATAAATTCACAGTCGCCAAAGTTATGCTTTACCCCACCCCCCAAAAAAAAAATCAAGTGGAAAGAGGATGTATCTGTATCCTTTAGTGATGACTATGTCTCTAAGTCATTCATTCAGCTGCTTTATTACTTGTCTTTAAGTATGATGAGTGCAAACCAGATGTGCATCACTGAGTTCTCAATAAAGGGCCACTGCTTGTCCTGCTGAATAATAAGATCTGCTAATGACACCAATTAGGAGCTGTAAATGTCATTTACACTTGTTTGTTATTTTTCAAGTCAATAAGGCTATAGAAGGCAGAGAAGCCTGAGATAATTTAGATTGGGCCACTTTGAGGGGACATTTTAATTGAAATATTACTTAGGGTAATAGAGAAAATGGAGCAATTACATTTGTGATTCCATCAGCTACAGAAGATACATCAACCGTATTTTTAAATATTACGAGATGAAAGGAAACAAAGGCTAGTGACGAATTATAACGACTACAAGTGGTCTATAACGTCTTGGTAAGCTAGATTAGATCTTTTAAAAAGAGGCATCCAGTCCTGATTTAGGATCTGAGGGAATCCAAAAGCGGAAGGGAACTGATTTATTAATTTAGATGGAATAAATATGGGCCAAAGGTGTTAACATAACCCAGTCAGTGCTGAGTAGATTGGGACAATTACCCCCTTGTCTTACATACAACACTGCTGTTAATACACCCCAGAATGATATTCGCCTTTTTCACAGCTTGATCACACTTTTGGCTCATATCCAATTTGTGGTCCATTGTAATCTCCAGATCATCTTTAGCAATACCACTGCCTACTCAGTTATTCCCCATTTTATAGTTATACATTTGATTTTTCCTTCCTAAGTGTAGTAGTTTGCACTTATCTTTGTTGAATTTCATCTTGTTGATTTCATTCCAATTCTCCAATTTATCAAGGTCATTTTGAATTCTAATTCTGTCATCCAAAGTGCTTGCAACCTTGATGTCATCTGCACATTTTATAAGCACAGGCTCCACCACATTCCAAGTCATTACTGAAAATGTTAAATAGTACCGGACCCAGGACAGACTCCTGTGTGACCTCAATAGATGTGCCCTCCCAATCTGATAGAGAATCATTGATAACTACTCTTTGAGAATGGTGTTTTAACCAGGGGTGCACCCTTCTTACAGTAATTTAATCTTGCCCACCTTTCCCTAGTTCGTTAATGAGAATGTCATTTGGGACTGTGTAAAGAGCCTTACTGAAATCAAGATGTATTAAGATGCTTTCCCCCATCCACTAGGCTAGTAACCCTGTCAGAGGAGGAAAATAGATTGGGCTGGTGTGATTTGTTCTTGACAAATCCATGTATTACTCATTATCCTACTATCTGCTACATACTTATAAACTGACTGATAATTAGTTCCAGTATCTTTCCAGGTATCAAAGTGAGACTGACTGGTCTATAATTCCCCAAGTCCTATTTGTTCCACTATATCTGACCTTCTCCAATCTTCTAGGACCTCACCTATCCTCCATAAATTCTTGAAGATAATTGCTAGTGGTTCTGAGATTGCTTCCGCTCAAGTTCATTAAGTACTCTAAGCACTGGTCACTTTTGAAAACCTTGGCCATCTTTTCTCCTATGCCACTTTCCTTTCCTCTGTGGCTCTTCCCTGAACATGAGCTACTTACTGACTGAGGGAGATAAAAGAAGCCCATGAGAAAAGATCTAAGAGCTGCTACCTCTGCTTTATTTTCTCAACTCTACTGCTTGGCATTTTGCACAGGAGGAATGAGGGTTTATGAAGCCCTCTAAGCCACACCCCTCCGAGTCAATCATTTCATCATTTTTGTTTTCCTTATATATTTAGTTTTAGTTGGATTCGTTCTCAGCATTTCCCTTCCACCTGCACCTGTTCTCTCCTACACTGATGAAGAAAGGAAGGCAGGAAGAAAGAACATTGTTTAAAACAAAAACACAAAGCTTCAACGACCCAGCAGGGTCAGTATTCATCTGCTTCAGGCTCGGTGGTGTTCATCTCTTTGGTTTGTGTTTAAGGCTGTGTAAGACGTACCAGCTAGGCAACCCCAGAGACCGAACTTCCATTTTTATCTGCAGAAGGACTAGATAGGGACATTCAAAGCTATCTCTCCTACCCTCCTCCTTCAGCCCCAATTCTTCTACAAATATATATCCACCCTAATCTGCAGGGACTACCTCTACAGACGGCTATTATTTATTGTGTGCATTACAGTAGCATTTACAGGCCACCAAGTGAGTTCCGGGCCCCACTGTGCTAGGTTCTATATAAACACATGGGGAGAAACAGTGTCTTTCCTGCAATCTAAAGACAGACAGAAGCTGAGAGGAGAAACAGAGGCACAGAGATTAAATGACTTGCTCCCGGTCACACAGCAGCAAAGCTGGAAATGAAACCTAGGTCTCCTGATTACCAGTCCAGTGCCTTAACGACTAAATTCTACTCCTTTGCCCAGGCTAGGGTGACCAGATGTCCTGATTTTATAGGGACAGTCCCCATATTCGGGACTTTGTCTTATATAGATGCCTATTCCCCGCTCCCGACACTCCCTGTCCCGATTTTCCACACTTGCCATCTGCTCACCCTAGTCCAGGCCCTCATTGTCCTCTGAATTTGCTGCCCATTTTGGCCATTCCATCAGTGCCAGCAATGGTGCGGTGAAATGGACGTTCATACACGCTCACACAGCTGGAATGACACCACATACGCCTTTCCCATGGGCCATCAAATAGGTTTATTCTCCATTTTACCTGGCTCCTTTCCTCTCCACCTCCCTCTCTCTTGCTAAGAGCTTCCAGTGAGGTCTGATGATCCTACAGGCAGCACTCAGTATGACATACAGGACACTGGATTTCCCACTTGGCCAGCAACACCAGTTCCATGGCAAATCATGTATTGCAGATCTGTGGATACATGAAGTATAGGAAACGTGTGTGTGTGTGTGGTTTTTTTATATGACAAAAATGATCCTGATGGAAAAAGAAACAGCTAGAAAGGTTGATTTTTCACCAGTTCCCATTAGCATCTGACATGTAGCATAAGGCTGCAGAAATCAATGACCTTAAAAATGGCATGAGGAAAAAGATGTTCTTTTTGATGTAAAAGGAAATTAATTGTTGGGGCAGTCCCTTATTTCGATTAAAAGCAATGGGGCAGCTCAGTAAGAATTGGAGGTAGAATCATAGAATATCAGGGTTGAAAGGGACCTCAGGAGGTGATCTAGTCCCACCCCCTGCTCAAAGCAGGACCAACCCCAAACAGATTTGTACCCCAGTTCCCTAAATGGCCCCCTCAAGGATTGAACTTGTAGCCTTGGGTTTAGCAGGCCAATGCTCAAACCACTGAGCTATCCCTCTCCCCAAAACTGATGATTTAGAGCTGAACAGGTCTGTAGTCAATTACCAATTCCCAGAGCCACCCAGTCATATGGAGAGAGGGATAGCTCAGTGAGAGAGCTACAAAGGATTTCACAAAATTGAGTGACTTGGCAGCAAAATGGCAGATGAAATTCAATGTTGATTAATGCAAAGTAATGCACATTGGAAAACATAATCCCAACTATACATATACAATGATGGGGTCTAAATTAGCTGTTACCACTCAAGAGAGAGATCTTGGAGTTATTGTGGATAGTTCTCTGAAAACATCCACTCAATGTGCAACTGCAGTGAAAAACGCTAAGAGTGCTGGGAATCATTAGGAAAGGAATAGACAATAAGACAGAAAATATCATATTGTCTTTATATAAATCCATGGTACACCTACATCTTGAATACTGCATGCAGATCTGGTTGCCCCATCTTAAAAAAGATATATCGGAACTGGAAAAGGTACAGAAAAGGGCAAGAAAAATGGTTAGGAGTATGGAACAGCTTCCATATGAGGAGAGATTAAAAGACTGGTACTTTTCAGATGGAAAAGAGACAACTAAGGGGGGATTAATAGAGGTCTATAAACTCATGATGGGTGCAGAGAAAGTAAATACAGAAGTGTTATTTACTCTTTCCATAACACAGGAACTAGGGGTCACCAAATGAAAAGAATAGGCAGCAGTCGACCTGTGGAACTCCTTGCCAGATGATGTTGTGAAGGCCAAGACTATAACAGGGTTCTAAAAAAAAAACACTAGATAAGTTCATGGAGGATTGGTCCATCAATAGCTATTAGCTAGGATGAGCAAGGATGGTGTCTCTAGCCTTTGTTTGCTAGAAGCTGGGAAGGGGTGACATGGGATGGTTCACTTGATGATTATCTGTTCTGTTCATTCCCTCTGAAGTACCTGGCATTGGTCACTATCAGAAGACAGGATACTGGGCTAGATGAATCATTGGTCTGATCCAGTATGGCTATTCTTATGTTCTTAAAATCTGTCCCTAAGGCCCAGATCCTCAAAGGTATTTCCATTGAAATCTATGGGAGTTAGGTGCTTCAATACCTTGGAGGATCTGGGGCTAAGTGGTTTGCTTATGGTCCTGCAGGATGTGTGTGACAAAGTCAAGAATTGAAGACAGATCTTCTGCATCCCAGTAATGCTTTAATCCGAAAGACTATACTGTGGAGTTCAACCCACTGGCTTTCACAGCATTTTGAGACTTTTAAAAACAAAGAAAAACAACAACAAAACATAATGCTTCTACCTTTGCAGGCTACCATCCCATTTACATCTGTCTTGCTGTACTCTCACCAACTAGCAATTATTGAATGCTTTTTGACTGGCATTTATGACCGCCTCTAATGGCTTGCTTGTACAAAAGGCTTGCATAGCCTAACTAAATATTCAGTGATTTTTTTCCTTATTCTAATGTCCTTAATTAGATTTATAAACTCTTTACTATGTTTTATGTTGATGAGGGACGGAGAATAAAAATCCCGAAATGCTCACTTTAATAAAATATCACAGCTAACCAACTTGTGCTTTTGCATGTGTTATTTCAGTGAATAATGAGCTTTAAATAATATGTTACTGAGGATGGACTAAAGAAATATAGACTGATCTATTACGATACATTAATAAATGCACTGTTACATAAAGCACACTGCCCATGAAAAGCAATGGATCACCGTATAAGAACAATTTACAGGATGGTTTGGGGTGGTTTTTTTGAAGGCTTATATATCGACTACACATTTTATAGAGAAATAATTAACGACTTGCCGTTTTTATTCCTTTCTGACTTTTTAGTTTACTTAAGTCTTTTGAATTTGGAGTGAATCACTGAATGAAATCCTCTCAGATGTATAAATCGGTTGTAATATAACATAGATAAAACTATCATTTTCATCGTTCTAACTAATTAGCTTCCTTTCCTACATTAGATAATGATGTTTAAGCAGCATAAACTATGGTTGCTGTCAGCCAATAGCACCCTAATGAAATTGGCATAAAACTTGCTATAAAGGTGGTAGAATCACAGTTATAAGATACCTTATTACACATGCGTATTGGTCCTGGATATAGGCATCAATATGATCTTTCCATACCAGTGCCATCCCACTTCAGAGTGTCAGTTCTTTGAGTACCAGGCCTATAATTCAGAATGTAGGTGGACATGCCTTCTTTTCATAGAGAATTCTTCCTTTTTAGGGACTATGAGCTAGGCCCAAAGGTAATGTCAAACAATATAGTTACTTTGACTTCAACGGAGCTACTCTATAACCACCTGAGTTTTTGGCCCTTCATGTCTAGACCCAGGAAATGCAATTCAGCTGTCTGTTACCCAGCTGTAAATCCACAGTACTATAATAGAAGTCACTGGAGTTTTGCATTGGCATACATGCAGGCAGTTGGTGTGCTGACACTGCTACGTGTGCTGTTTGGGAGCCTTGGGATGTTCCAGTTGGAAGTAGAAATTGATGGAGTCTGGTATTTTTTTTAACTATCTTGTTTATTTACAAGAAATGTGCAAAATCCTGTGTCTCTGAACACAGAAGGAACTAAGCACAAAAGGAGCAGCTTCTTAGCTTACATGCCTTTTTAGCCAACACCAGACCCAAAAGTTCTCTCCATCTTTTTCTAGGGTCACACTGTGGTTACAGGCTCCTGCTTGGCTTCCTTGCCTCTGACCGTTCTTGGATGTTCTCAATTCCTATGTTCTCAGGTCTCAGTTCCTCTCCTTCTCCCCACCACACCTACCCAAAATTATACTATGCCAAAACCTCCTGGGTACGTTCACATGCAACTTTTGGCTTAGGCGGAGGTTTATGCTTACAGTTATGTTAATTGAAGGGTGATTCCACACCTATCAATCTCAATGGGATTTCAACTCAACTCATAACAAGGTTTCACCCAGCTCATAACAGTACCATGCATAGTCCAGTTCATGTATGTGTTCTCCCATCCCTTCTTTGTGGTTCTTTGGTTTACTCAGCCAGTCTCTCATCATCAAGTGTTTCCATTAACTCCAGTGGGCTTCAGATCAGTCCCAAAGATTGCATGATCTTTGGGCAGGGACTGGCTTTCTGTTGCACGTGTATCATGTCTAGCACAATGGGGACCTAGTTATTACTGTGAAAAAAGTAAACAGAAAATATTAACAGAAAATAACAAACAGAATTGGCTCATGTCATATAAATTACCCACAATAATGACGATCAGTAAAAATTCCTCTAATATTACTTTCAAGGGTGGTCATAGGTTTCATATACACAGTTTTATATTGCATCTAGTTTTAGTTATATATAGTTTTAATGTTTATAAAAAATGTCCTGTCATGTCCAACACCATCACTAACTTAAAGAAACACTCTGTAAGGAATCCCACCCCCTCCCCTCTATACATACAAATCCTTAAAAAATAGGGATGTTCATTCGTGTGTGTATGTGTGCATTCATATGTTTGTCCTAAACTACATAGAGAGGCAGACGTAGCTATAGAAGTCAATGAAATGTGAGAGGACTTCACTGGGATATGATGCCTAACTAGTACAACTGGCCATTGGTATTTCCCAATTTTGGGGTGCCCAGTTCCAGACACTTTAAAGGGCCTGATTCTTAGAGAGCGCTGGGAGTTGGGGATGGAGCCATGGGGCAGTGTACTGAAGGGAGCATTTTGTATCATCCTAACATGTAATGTAGAGTGCACAATCCGTGTGCACCGAAAAGCACCAGGAGAGGTTGTCCCTACATGAGTTACAGGGTCAGATTCTCTGCTGTGTTCAGCTTCCACTGGGCACAAAAGGGTGGTGAGCTGGTAACAGCTCCCTGAATCTCTGCTTGGCCTGGGTACATACTGCTTTAACCTACACCAGCTCCTGATTCTTCCTCAGCAGACCACCATCTGGGGATTGCCGGAGCAAAAACCTGATGCCTCCCTGCCCCCAATAGGGAACTGATAGAGTGGTATGGGAGCCAGCTGTGCCATATGTGGGTGCACTGGGGACTCCCCTACATCAGGGATAACCCCAGCTAGTGGATTGTGGTACTATAGCCTCTGCCCCCCCAATCTCTCCCAGAGTCCTTGTTGGTGTGAGGTGTGGCATCACACCACCTCTACATAGGTCTATGACATAAAGGCTACAATGTAACCATTGGTACAGACAATTTTGGGATGGAACTTTTTTCCATGGGAAAATGTAGTTTTGTCAAAATTGACATGATTTTGACATTAAAAAAAAATTCGAACAAGGCATTTTGAACCAAAACAAAATCAAAAGTCGATTTGAACCAAAATGTTTCAATACAAAATGTCAGTTCAACTTCAAATGTCATGCCAGCATCATTTTGAAGCAAAATGTCAACTCAAGATGAAACCCCATTTGAAATGTCAAATTAACCAGTTCGAAAGTTCAAAACATTTTGTTTCTCTCAAAAATGTAGGAGCTTTTTGTTTTCACATTTCCCAAACAAAATTTTTGAAACTTCTTTTGTGAAAATGTTAAATATTTTTTACTTTAAGGACTGAAATGTCAAAATATTGGAATTTCCCATGGGACAGTAATTCTGGTTTTGACCAGCTCTAATATGTACATTTGGAGGGGAAACCACAGAGCTGCAAAACAGGCTGAAAAAATTAATAGCCTCTTCCCCAACCCCCACTAGCCTTTGCTCATAGTCAGAAGAGCCCAACTTGAAGCATTGGTTTTCACTTCTGAGTCTCTAGACTGTAGTAGTGGTTGGAGTGTGACCATTCTGGCTGTTAGAGGAGGGAGTCACAAATTAATCTTCAATGATGATTCAATGGATGACCTCCTGAGGTCTCTTCCAACCCTAATATTCTATGATTTCATGATTGGGCCCCATAGGTCTAAATGGTACCATGGTAATTTTTGCTGCACATCTGCGGTCTGTCATGATATCTGAACATCAACTCCATATTTAATCTGCATATAATCTGAATATAAGACCAGAACAGGGTTCAAAAAAGAACTAGACAAATTAATGGAGGATAGGTCCATCAATGGCTATTAGGCTATTAGCCAGGATGGGCAGGAATGGTGTCCCTAGCCTCTTTTTGCCAGAAGGTGGGAATGGGCGACGGGATGGATCACTTGATGATTACCTGTTCTGTTCATTCTCTCTGGGGTACCTGGCATTGGCCACTGTCAGAAGACAGGATACTGGGCTAGATGGACCCTTGGTCTGACCCAGTAGGGCCATTCTTATGTTCTTATAGTAAGAGTCGGTGAATCAATATTTATAAATTAATTTAATCTTTTATAGCAGATCCATTAACAGAACCAGAATTTATTGTGTAATAAAAAGTTAGTCCAAAGCTACTGTATGTGCTAATCTCTTATAGTTCCCAGCTGATTCGCTCTAAACCATATATCTGTTGTTGCAAGTTGCACAAATACATAGAAAAAATATATTTTTTTTTCCCTGTTTACTTTTCCTTAGGATAAACAGTGAAACAGTAAAAAAGAGGCTAAGGCACTACAGGGGATGCAAAACAGACAAGCTGCAACAGCCTCCATGGGAGGATATTACAGAATTACAGTTGTTGTTGCAATGGCTACCAGCTGTGCATCTGGAATGAGCTGGTTTGGAAGCCGTGAGTTTAATACAGAAAGAACTTTTCCTGCAACACTTTGTCTTACTTTAAATTTCTAGGAGTCTTTTCCTTTCAATGTCTTCAGAAAGAAGGGGCCTGATGGGTTAGATGTTCTATTTTGATTTAAACTACTCGGTGTTAAACCAAGTGGAAGCACATCCGAAACTATGTAGCTAAGTATTTCGGGTCACCTCATTTGTCTACTAAAGGTTATTTGAGTCTGCCTGCTTTGTACTGTTCTTGCAATAAAAAACATAAGAACTGCCATGCTAGGTCATACCAATAGCCCAGCTAGCCCAATATTGTGTCTTCCAACAGAGCCAATGCCAAACACCTCAGTGGGAATGAACAGAACAGGGCAATTTCAAGTCTGTCCCAGTCATTCTGTCCCAGCTTCTGGAGGTTATGGGGCACCAAGAGCATAACACTGTTTCCCGACCATCTTAGCTAATAGCCATTGAAGGACCTATCCTATTAATGGACCAATGAATGGGAGAGGAAGACTTGTTTAGTTCTTAGAGGGCCAAGCGCTGGGATCCACTCTGGGTACTGTCACAGGCCCTCGGGGTGATCATTTAACCTCTATGGGGATTCAGAAAAGAATCGGATATGATCAGATCAGAGGCAAACAGGTGGAAATGAGCACTCTTTGCATTTTCTTCCATGTTGCCCCTCATGCATGGGAAAATTTCCCCCAGATAGAATGCATATGGATGCTATCAAACCCCTCTTAAGATTCACCCGTGCAGTCAGACCTGCAGAACCTTCCCTCCTGATCCTGACTAGGCTGGTGATCTTGTGCACAGACAACCTTAATTCTGGCATTTCTAACTTTTGTGTGCTTGACTTTGAAGCATTAGTGCTCTTTTAATGTAGTTTTAATGTGTAATTTGCTAGGTTTTTAATAAAGCAAACTGGAAAAAAAAAAACCAACAAACTCTATTATATGGTATCATATTAACACTGGTATGGCTTATCAACAGGATTGGAACGTTTAGTTCCTCCAAACGGACCTCTGCCACTTGAGCTGACAGAGCAACTGATAGCAATAGCGTGCTGTCACCTATCTGGGCCAGCAGCACAGGGGAATGACAGACTGCTGCTGGGTTTCATAGGTATTTGCTTACAGCAGAGGCAAGGTGAGAACTAAAAATTGTGGATTCCAATCCAGGGTCTGCTCTCTAGTGGATATAAACCATACTTCCCATTCCCCCCAAGCCTAACCTCTTTTGCCTTGTTCCCTCCAATCCATCCCAGTCCTGCCTCTTCCCATTCCTGGCTCATTTTCTAGCGCCATTCTCCTCACCTAACCATTCCCAGTCTCCATTCCTCAATCTCCTTGCCCCTCCAGTGCTAGTCTTACCCCTCTGGGAATCCCATCTCAGTCCTAGTCTCCACCCCACTCCCAGTCTCCTTCCTCAGCCAATTCTGCTCTTCCCCTCCACTGGTTCCCACTCCCAGTTTTTCTCCCCTCACCCCCAGGCTTGTCCCAATCTACTCCTCTTCTGTTACTTTCAGTCGGACTCTTGTCCCCTCTGCATTTTAGTCAGGTACCTTCCTCCTCCATGTTGCCTGGACTCCAGCAGGGGACGTTACTGATAGCACAGGAGAGAGAGTCTCCCTGCTCTCATTTCTGGTGCCCGGCCTCATCCTGGCCCACAGCAGGTAGGATCAGTAATTTCAGGGGAAAAGTCCTTTTTGAGCCCCATATCCTGAGCTGGGTCATATTTGGTCACATATTTGGGGATGCTGCATGTGCAGTCTGGACACCTGCAAGAGCTGTGAGAGGCTCAAAGACCCTATGATACAAAATTTGGGGGAAGTGCATCATTTGAGAAATGGAGACAAGCTAAATGATGTAGAACACTTTCCCCCTCTCTTGTCAAGTCTTCTGTCAAGTCTTAAAGCTATTCTTCCAAACAGAATTGGAGAAATAATGTTCAGCTTCTAACTGGGCTTGGAGAGCTAGGATTCTTTAACTTAGCAATGGTTTCTTGCTATTATTTTTATATTACAGGCTATTGATTCTACCTTTCCCTATTTGCCCTGGCAAAATAGGAATCCCTCTTAAGGGGAATTAGTTTTCTCTCTCTTTCTCGCTCCCTCTCTTGCTTTTTAATAACTCGGACAGCTCCTTACTCAGATAATCTTCTAGCACTCACCAGCACCCCTTTCTGTAATGGGAAGATCAGCTGGCTGTATAGTTTACTTCAGTATATACTGCCAGCTAATGGCACCTTTATTAGGTATCTGCGGTGAGATGATGGGTCACACGGGGGTGTTAACACCTGGATTTACAGTCACAATGGTAGAGCATATTGAAGTTCATCACTACACTGAATTACTCAATAATAGCCTCTGGAAACATAAATAATCAAGAAGCATCATTTTTGAAGATAAGAGCCAGGAATATGTCTAGCTAATTGACCATGATGGAGTTATAATGGTGATATACAGTACAATCCCAGAGTAAAGTTCTCTATAGGGCTGCTACAGCTAAAGCACTGGGGCCTCCCAACTCCACAGAAGTTTATTGATAGTGACTCCTTTTCAAACTGATCCTGCCAATAAGAAACATGATAGATTTTACCCTGGTCTGATCTCCTGCTGTGGGCCATGGGCACAGGGTTTCCAGATGTTCTGATTGTATGGGGTCAGTCCTGATACTCGGGGCTTTGTCTTATTTAGGTGCCCATTACTCCCCCACGCCCGTCCTGATTTTTCACACTGGCTATCTGGTCACCCAACGTGGGCATCTAAGCAGCTTATGGCTGGTGTGAGGCAGGGAGGATATGTATTGGCAGAAGCAGCCCAGAAAGCAGTGCCGTGAACAATAGTGTCAGCTCCACATCTGTTTGTATTCAAATAAAAGATCATGCAGTTACTAGGGCTCTGATTTAGCAGTTCATCCCTGCTCCGCAAAACATTTAAGCATGTGCTTAATTCGAGGCATGGACTTAAGTCCCATTGATTTTAGTGGACCTAAGCACATACTTAAGTGCTTTGCTGAGCAGGGATGGACTTAATCACATGCTTAAATGCTTTGCTGATCTGGGAGCTAGATAACTAAATACGTTTTGTGAGCTGTGCAGCTGGAGCAAACAGAAAGCAGTGAAGACTCCCATGGGAATAGGCATGTGCTTAAACTTCAGTGTTTGCAGGATTAGTGTCTTGGGTTGCAAGCTCTCCAGGCCCGGGGCTGTGTCCTCCAGTGTATGTGTTGCCCATTTTGGGAACTTCCACAAAATAAATAAAAAGAAAAAACACAATGTCATGAAAATATTGTGGGAGAAATTATATGTATCAGTCACAACCCAAAATTGCTACAAAATGTGATTCATAATTGAGAACTTTCAACCATGTCTATAGCTGGTAATTATTATTTAATTTCCAGAAAGCATCATTTCCTCCACCGTTTTTTCCAGTTCACATTCAACATTTCACTATTTTTGGTCAAAAAATCCAAATTTGAAAAGTATAGAACTATCATTCCCAAACTCAAAGGGATATTCAGGGGTGCCAAACCCACATAAACCAACACTAGGAAATATATTTCCCCAACTACTTGCAAACAGAAACCTGCATATTTCACACAATAGTTCTAGAAATTAACACCAGTATTGGAGCTGGTTGGAAAAATTGTGACAGAACATTTGTTTTCCTTCCTGTTGGTTTCCTAGCAGCTCACCTGGAATGCTGGTTGGTAGCTGAGGGCCTGTGAACCCTCACCCCCAGGCTCATGGCTTCTCAGAAGCCTGGGATTCCAGGGACCATGGCTCCAGGTTAGCCCACCAGTAGGACTCACTAGGGGTCAAGGACCCTGGAGTGTCTAGGGTGTGCTCAAGAGCAACCTGCCCCAGAACCAGGGGTCAATTCCCTTTTGTGGAAAATGTCAAGATTTTTGGTTTTCATTTTGAATGTAAATGCAACCAGATTTCAAAACATTGAAATCTTCTGTGGAATGAAATTACCTTTCCCCATCCAACTGTGTCCAGTAACAATCGTAGTAATGGTGCCAAGAGCCATAGTAGAAGCAATTAGCATTTTGATGCTGTAAGAAACTAATGGCTGCTCTCACGGGTGTTTTGGTCCTAATCAAGTCCACTGCAGACAATCCATGAAGCTGCCCAAAGCATTAAGCCCTGTAGCCATGGTAGAACTAAACCAGGAGATTATACAGTCGTTTTCTCTGGTTGTAAATGCAGGGGCTAAAATATTGATTGTGAGCTATGTGTTGGAGGGAGCAAGCCAGCAGAAGAAGTTATGAGTGTGTCTCTGACAGAAAGTGGAGACAGATCTGCATGGCACAGATCTTGCTGGAGTGGCAGACTATGGGATTTCTGAGCCAGGAAGCTGCCTGCTGGATGTTCCTACTGTGTTTAGGGAAACAGGGCTTTGTATGCTCTTTTTGGTGAACAAATGAGATTACAACAAGTATTGATCTGACTTGTAGTGTCAATTTCTTAGCCAACATTCAGGAGCCTTGCAGGGCTTCTGTTAGGGTAACTGCTTCGGGCAATAGTATGAACAGATTAGCCTAATCCAACTGCTCAGCTAAGCCATTGAGTGGAAAAAAATTACTGCGAATAACAGTAAACTATAAGACAGTGGGGATCAGGCCTATAAGAGGAGGTGCCATGTCTTCCTTCAACTGTTCAGCTGTCAGCCAGTCAGATAAAAATTTGCCTAGACAAAGGCATCCTAATGCAGGCTCGGGGGATCTCAGTGTCTATAGGAATCAAGACAATCTAAAAACAGCTCTGTTCTGCTTCAGAAAGGTAAATGAACCTTCTATGGAAAGCAGAGGTGTGAAAGGTTCAAAAGAAACCCATTACAAGCTTCAGCACACATTTAGTGACAAGAATTGCGACTCTATATTCGCAGTGCACAGCCTTCCCCAGGGACTCCAAACTAACATGTGAAGTAGAAGCATCACATTCATTTCAGCATTATAACTTCTTCCCTTAGATGCCAGTGCAATTGTTTCCAGCAATCTCATTCCACATACAGATGAGGATTCTCTAATCTTAGTTGGGGGCAGGGAGTGAAAGTTTATTTATAGAGCTGGTCAGAACATTTTCAACAAAATGACATTTTGTCCAAATCTGCTGATACATTACAACTGAAATGTTTTGTGGAGAAGATTTTTGGGAAGGTTTTATTTTTGGACCAGGGTTCTATGGCCCCTTCTCACGAGAGAGAGAGAGAGAGAGAGAGAGAGACTGAAAAGCTGAGCTTTTTTGATCCAAAATTGGATATTTACACCCAATTCCATTTCTCAACCACATTCCAAAGAGGTTCACACCCATTTAACTCCAACCAAAAACCAGCACCCCAAAGTCTTTGTGAATGGAAACCATTACACACAGTGTTTATTATTAACATGGTATATATCTGTCCTTTGGGCTCTGCTATGCTAAAAGTTTGGACATGTGCTTAATGCTAACTACAAGGCACTTCTGTTGTGTTGTATCACTTCATCCTCATTCGACGATTGCTGGCCTTAGGGTTCTGTCCTTACAACTTGTCTGACCCAGACACCAGCTCACTTTTCCCAGAGGGACACTTCCACCTTCCTTAACCCCTGGGTGCAATTATTCACCTGTTCCTGCCACAGAGAGTCAGAAGCTTCTCCTAGCAGGGTTCCAATATCTACTACCAATGGAGTTACACCAACAGAGAATTTGGCCCCTTGCCTTTTAGGATCTAATTTCTGAAAGGCCAAATAAGTCAATATGAAAATAAAAATGTGTGTAGTTTTTACAGTTGAATGCCTAGTTCATGTGTGCAAATCAGGTATTTGTTTGTCCAAAGGTCCTACTAGATGCAGCCATTCACACGTACCCAGTTGGCATCCATGAATTAGGTGCTCAGTTTCATGCATGCATTGGCACACGTGGTCTTTTGAAAAGTAAGCCTTTAGACCCTTCTCTCATCAGTTAGAGTAGATTTGGGTTCAATTTGCTCAGAATGTGTTCAAAGGAGCCATGAAAATCATTTCCTTAAATGTTTGCATGTGTTCTTTTTTCCCAATGCAAACTTAAATTTTACACAAATGCAAACCAAGCAGCTATGTAAACAGAGCTTCTGGCCTAGGAGTTTTGCCTGTTTCGCTTTCTAAAATACAAAAGAACTGAACTCTTAGGCTTTTTAACTATTGTGATATAGTACAATTTGTAAATCAGTTATAGGCTGATGTCTGTCCCTCAGGCAGGATATCTTTTCTCACTGTATACTTTATTTCAGCTTGGCTTAGTTTGACTGGTTCTCCACCAGATAACAGTAGGGTCTCCAGAATGCCTGAACGCTTCTTGAGACTGGAAACATTCTAGCAAAAAACCTTTTTTCACTTAAGAAGCTAGTAAAATTTCTCACTGACTTCCACGTAGATGCCAGAACAGTCATCTTATATCAATGCAGTTGCAAAATTTTAAGAGCAACTTAAGCAATAAAGGAGAATAGACGAAGGAGCTCCAATAAGACATGGTGGTGAAAATGGAGGAGAAAGAAAATGCTTAATCTAAGAGGTTAAAACAGGCCTGCTGAAACAACTTCACCCAACTCAATGCAGAGTACAGATCTGACTAGATTGCCACCCCAAATGCACCAACTCTGAAAACTCTGAATCTCTTGTGCCTTTTGGAGCCACAGTGCTTTGCGCTGCTAATCATCTGCTTCAAAGCCCCTCAAATCTTGTAAACTTTTGATACAATGATCTTTGTGCTGCTGAGTTGAATGCAGTGTCCATTTTTTGTCTATAAACTTTGTCTGCAACTACAACAACAACAACAACAACAAAGGATTAATCTGTGCAGCATGTATTGTGTGTACTTTTCCACTTTGGATCAAGCTAAGGCTAAGAAATTCATTTAACCTTTTAGTGTCAAGTTTGATGGACCCGAGGTGACACTGTACTTTTTCATAGTGCAGTACAGTTTATGATTGCAATAAACCTGGAGGAAAAATTGATGTTGACAAAGATTGTGTGTATATATATATATATATATATATTTTTTCTTCCCCTCTTGGTAAGTCAGAAAAGTGACAAGTGTCACTTTTAAAAAGCAGAAGCCTCTCACATATGATATATGGACAGGGGTAGTCATCAATCATGTCTTTTCATAACTCTTCACTGATGAGTTTGACTTTGGACCTGAAATCTTTGAGTCAGAGATCCTTTCATTCATGCATTTATAGATTTGGAGGACAGAAGGGGCAATTATGATCATCTTGTCTGATCTCCTGCATAACTAACGCAGTGTATTGCATCTCAAAAACCAAGAGGCCACACACGAACTCAACATCAGATGAGTACATTTCATCCCAAAACATCCCATAAGTGCCATATACCTTAGAAGCAGCAAAGAATCCTGTGGCACCTTATAGACTAACAGACGTTTGACACCATCAGCTCAGGATTAAACAAAGACTGTGACTGGCTTGCCAACTATAGAACCAGTTTCTCCTCCCTTGGTTTTCACACCTCTACTGCTAGAACAGGGCCTCATCCTCCCTGATTGAACTAACCTCGTTATCTCTAGCTTGCTTCTTGCTTGCATATATATACACACCTGCCCCTGGAGATTTCCACTACTTGCATCCGAAGAAGTGGGTATTCACCCACGAAAGTTCATGCTGCAAAACATCTGTTAGTCTATAAGGTGCCACAGGATTCTTTGCTGCTTTTACAGATCCAGACTAACATGGCTACCCCTCTGATACTACATACCTTAGAGTTACACACTCTCTCAGAGCCCATACTGAGAAAACTAAAGCCAATGTTAACGTAGCAAACAACATTCTCAGCGAGCTGGTTACATCACTGTGGGGTGCAGACCCACTCACTCTGCGATCTACAGCACTAGTACTTTGCTAATCCTCTGTTGAATACACTTGTGCAATGTGGGCATAATCACCTCATGCAAAGAAGCTAGACCCTGTACTTAATGTCACTTGCTGTTACATTATAGGATGCCTTAAGCCTACCCATGTTGACATCCTCCTGGAAAGTTGCTAATACAGTTGAGTGGCCAAGGCAATGCACAATTCCAAGACAGCTGCTATATGATATAATGCCAATGCTGAGTCGACTGAAGTCATGCCAAAATTATCTTGCCACTGTTAAAACCGTCATACTGTCACCCAAACAGACAAGGGTTCAGTTATGACAAACGAGAGTGGAGAACAACCCTGTGGCCTGTGCACTCCAGATAAAGGGACCTACCATCCAGTGCAGACCACTTTGGACTATGTGGCATTGCTTTAATCAACTGTGCACTGGAGTTGACCGGTCTAGTGACGCGATGATCAAGTGGGGCTACATCATTGGCCCCAGTATTTGTGACTGTGGATGAATATGAAGCTTCCTCTGTGATGCCAGCTGCTGGAGCATGAATGCTTTTATGGTGACCTGATGGAGAACAGTGATTGGGCAATTGTATGTGGCAGGAAGCAGTATGAGGACACAACAAGAAGACCCTCCTGCATAAGACAGACCATAATGTCAGAAAATTAATTCCCTGATCCTCTCCCTTATTTACAGACACTCTCATGCTGGGCATCTCTTGCATTCTCAGATGCTCACCAAATGGTTTCTGATGCCTAGACCATGTCTAGCAATACCCCAACCTCTATTTCCACTTGCTAATAAGTAGTCTTTGCAGACTTTGACATAGATTTTGTCTATGACATATGATTTTGACAGACTTTGACATAGATTTGACATAGATTTTTTTTTCTAATTCTGACAGATAATATTGATATTTATTTTTCAGCCTTTTAAAGCTTTTTATCCACTTAAATTGTCCCAGTTTCATGAAATTATGGAGGGGTCAGACAATAATTATTTACTGAGTATACACATTGAGATTCTAAAAGTTAAAGGTTTCTGACCATTAAAACAAATTGTCAATGTCACATGTCGAACTATACAAAGTAAATGTCTTTAAATGAAACTCTAATAAATTCTGTAAATTGCAATTATCATCCATAGAAATATTCTTTCATCAGTTTGTGTGTATATGGTGAAATCACCCTTTACCACCATTTACCAATAAAAATCTAATCCTTCCAAGCCTTCTTAGGAGACCCCCATCTTTCTTTCCTAGAACAACCTAAACATGCATCTCTTCGTCCATTTTGTTCTCCCCACCGCATAAGTAAAAGGACTGTCACCCCAAGTCTGCCACATAATGTGCTTCATATAATAGAAAACATTATGGGAAAATGTCCTTCCTTACCCCAAGTGGTGCTCAGCTAATGTTTTGAAACATGAATATTTATTGAGTAGCGTGTACTCAATAAATCATGGAGCAGGTCCTTAAGGAATCCATTTTGAAGCACTTGGAGGAGAGGACGGTGATCAGGAACAGTCAACATGGATTCACTAAGGGCATGCCATGCCTGACTAACCTGAATGCCTTCTATGATGAGATAACTAGCTCTGCGGATATGGGGAAAGTGGTGGACGTGATATAGTTTGACATTAGCAAAGCTTTTGATACAGTCTCCCACAGTAGTCTTGCCAGCAAGTTAAAGAAGTATGGACCGGATAAAAGGACTATAAGGTGGACCGAAAGCTGTCTAGATCATCGGGCTCAACGGGTAGTGATCAGCGGCTTGATGTCTAGTTGGCAGCCGGTATCAAGTGGAGTGACCCAGGGTCGGTCCTGGGGCGGATGACACTAAGCTGGGGGGAGAGGTAGCTACGCTGGTGGGTAGGGATAGGATCCAGAGTGACCTAGACAAATTGGAGGATTGGGCCAAAAGAAATCTGATGAGGTTCAACAAGGACAAGTGCAGAATCCTGTACTTAGGATGGAAGAATCCCATGCAAAGCTACAGGCTGGGGACCGACTGGCTAAGCAGCAGTTCTGCAGCAAAGGACCTGGGGATTACAGTAGACAAGAAGCTGGATATGGGTAAACAGTGTGTCCTTGTTGCCAAGAAGGCTAACAGCATATTGGGCTGCATTAGTAGGAGCATTCGCAGCAGATCAAGGGAAGTGATTATTCCCCTCTATTCTGCATTGGTGAGGACACATGTGGAGTATTGCATCTAGTTTTGGGCCCCCACTACAGAAAGGAAGTGGACAAATTGGAGAGAGTCCAGCGGAGGGCAACACAAATGATTAGGGGGCTGGGGCACATGACTTAGGAGGAGAGGCTGAGGAAACTGGGCTTATTTAGTCTACAGAAGAGAAGAGTGAGGGGGGATTTGATAGCAGCCTTCAACTACCTGAAGGGGGGTTCCAAAGAGGATGGAGCTAGGCTGTTCTAGGGTGGCCATATGTCCCGATTTTATAGGGACAGTCCCAATTTGGGGGTCTTTTTTTATATATATAGGCTCCTATTACCTCCCACCCCCGTCCTGATTTTTTACATTTGCTGTCTGGTCACCCTAGCCTGTTCAGTGGTGGCAGATGACAGAACAAGGAGCAATGGTTGCAGTGGGGGAGATCTAGGTTGGATATTAGGAAAAAATATTTCCCTAGGAGGGTGATGAAGCACTGGAATCGGTTACCTAGGGAGGTAGTGGAATCTCCATCCTTAGAGGTTTTTAAGACCCAGCTAGACAAAGCCCTACCTGGGATGATTTAGTTGGTGTTGGTCCTGCTTTGAGCAGGGGGTTGGACTAGATGACCTCCTGAGGTCTCTTCCAACCCTAATCTTCTATGATTCTATGATTCTACTGGAACTGCAGGTTCCATTGCTATTCAGATCCATGTCTAACCCTTTTTAAAGCCCTTCTCATCTCTTGTTCTCTTTTTCTCATCATTCTCTTATGTCCATCTCTCTCTCTCTCTGCCTCATAAAAGTTTAAACACAAAAGGACTTCTAAGTTCCCAGGTAAAATAAATTGTCAGTGTATGCCTACTAACAGTTCATAGCCTTTTATTCCCCCACCACCCTGCATACAAAAATTAATGGGATGCACCAGTATGCCATTGTGTCCTTGACATGTAATTTGTTATAAATAATAATACAAATGATTATAGGGAAAGCTACAACTGCTGGGAACACATCAGTTTGCCAGCACGGGGATAAATAAGACCGTTCTCTCTGTGGGTGACTCTGTCATCACATTTTGTAGCGATGCTGCCCAGCAGGCTTAGCAACATGAGTCCTGTCACGGGCAGTCTCAAAGTTCCTTCAGAGAGAAGCTGGAGGGCTTAAGCGCTTTTAAAGAGAAATGACGAAGAAGAGTTAAAAAATGTGGCTCTGTGATCGGCCTTTGTGTTCGATGTATTTAATTGCCCACAAGTCCCATATCCTCCCTCCCTTGTATTATTGCACAAACCTGCTGCATTTCTACAGGAGAGCCGTTTCTCAGGTTTTATCTTCTACAGAGACAAGCTGTAATTTCTTTTATGGGGGGAAAAAGACTCATAACAGAGGAAGCAATTACAAAAGCAACAGTAAGAGCCAGGGATGGAGGAACGATGGGCTTGTGCGTTAAGGCACAAAAACTTGGAGTCAGAAGGCCTGGATTCTATACACAGTTCTGCCACTGGCTGGGGGTGTGACTCCGAGCTTGCATAGACAGACTGGTGGTTTTGTCATGGTAGCACAGTGAGCAGCGGCAGAGGCTATCTTCCCTGAGTATGTACCTGTGGGGTCCAGATGGGTTTGTATTCAGGGAGGCTACTCCCTGCTGTTGTTTCCCGTGCTACCATGTCTACACTACTATTTTTAGTACAGTAGCACAGATGAGAGCTAGCAAGGGTATGTCTACATGAGCTGGGAATCACACATGCAACTCCAAGTGTAGATGTAGCCACAGTACGAACTTGGGTAATTCACTTCGAGCCAGGGATGTGCTGGAGTGGGGCTTTTGGGAACCTCTTGTTAAAGTTCTCCTACCAAACTAGGAGAGGAGTTTGGAGATTCCCTTGCTTCCACTGGTGCCTACATAGTTATTATTAAGCATTTACATTGTAGTAGCACCGAAAAGCCTCAGCCAGGCTGGGGCCTCATTGTGCTAGGTGATGGATGCTGCTGTATCATTATTATTTACTACACATGGGGATGAATTTTCTGTCTGAATGATGATTTTCACCGAAAACGCAGTTTCCAAAAAAAATCTAATTTTCTGTGGAACAGTACTCACAAGGGAGGAGAGTGTGGAGCAATGAGGTTACGTTCATAAAGTGCACACACAGAATGGCAATAGACGTACAGAATATTATTGTAAATTAAAAGTTGCACTGGAAGTGGTTGAGATTTTTCAAATATCAAGATTTGGTGAGCCTCTTTATCCAACGTTTTTTTGAAAACTGGGAGCCTAAAGTTAGGCGGGGCGAAATTTTTAACGCAAAGCTTTTTTTTCCCCCACTGCAAAATGCAGATTCAGGTGACTGAAACAATTTAGCATTTCGGGTCAATTTTGTAAATTGTTTTGGGCCGGAAAAGAAAAATAAATGGAAATGACAAAACAGTTTGTTTTGGCATTTCATTTCAGAACGGTTTTTTCAAAATGTCCCACGCTTTTATTTAAAAAACAAAGAAAAAAAGAAAGGGGGGTTTGAAGATGACATCATTGAAACTTCTCCCCCAACATTTCATTTGCCAAAATGTTTCAAACATTTTCATTTCAGGTCGACCCAAACCAATTTTTTTTATATATGAATATCTCAATTCAGCCACTAAACCGCAAAATCAGTTTTGTGCACAGCTCCGCTTCTAAAACCATAACTGGGCTGCTAAACTGCAAAGGGACTGATTTTCAGAGTTTGGGCTGAGTATTCCAAGCTCACGTTACCATCAATGTGAGCTGTAGGTGCTTAGCACTTCTGAAAATTGGAATGCTTAATTTTTGGTGTCTAAAAATGGGTTCAGATGCCTCACTTTAGGTGCTCAGATGGAAAAATTTTGGCCTAAATTCACATGTAATATTTTATTTATTTACTTACTTTTAGTTTGATCTATACTGTAGATAAGCCTGTGCAAATGTGTCCGAAAATACCTCTGAAGTGTACTGATAAGCTGTACAACACTGGTTTGAATGTTGCTCAGGAAAGCAAGCTTTTAAAACAGAAGCAAACAAAGCCTGTCTATATTAGAGAATTGCAAGGCATTCAGCGGAGGATTAAATTTCAATGTTGTATCCCACATAGGGAAACATAAGACTATTTTTCCACAGTCTAATAACACTCACTGTCAATTTAACTCTCTTTACTTTCCTGATCTGCTCCCTGCCCATTGAAGAGAACTGGTTACCTGTGTATGAAAAATGACATTAAGTTTATAAAACCTGGTTGCCTTTCTAAATGGGATGGTGAATTTTAAAGTGAGGTAGGTGCACTTTGATAAGCATGAAATGGTAGATACTGAACTGGCTTCAAAATGCTGTATCCTCTTGAAAACTCACTGTGGAATATTTAACCAAAGTGCAAAGTATGATTGAGGTACTGTACATGTAATCCATTGGTTAATGGGTGCTACAAGTTCCTCCTTTGTATCCAGTCCACAGAGGATATGAGTCGGTTACAGGCCAACCTAGAAGGCTTTGACGCTTTAGTTCGAGTTGTAACAGCATGTGTTTTTAGAGCTGAAAGTCCCCAGTTGGATACGATGGCAGTCATCACATACACATTAGGCATACAGTGAGAAAGACATAACAATGCTGTGTTCTACTACTGTTGAACTGCATGCTCCTGATTGCACTATAGGTATATTGTATCTGGCTAAAAACATGACCCCCACAATTTCATTATCCATTCCTAGGGGGTATCATGACAATAGTCATTGGGACAGGAAAAGAGAGTGAGAATGACTCTGTAGCCTTGTATCCAGGGCACTCACTACAAAGTGGATCAGCTTCGAGAGAAGAGATGGAGACAGTCTCACATCAGAATATCCCACAGTCCAGCAATGAAAGAGAGCAAAGTTCAACTCTGTTCTCCAGATCCGGCTGGAATGAGACTTGAACCTTTATCTCCCACGTGCAGAGTTGGGGGGTGGGTAATTGTATTTGGACCCCGAGTTCAAGGGGGGGCGGGGCAGAATTTCTGTAACTGGGGTTAAATTGGACAGTGAATCTGATGTACTGGGGTCCCAAATTTCTCTCCATGGGGCTGCCAACGAGTACCCTAACCACTGGGCTAAAGCTTACAAGGAGACACCACTAACCTAACCTCCTCCTCTTTGGCTTGGTAACAAAATGACTAAAACATTTTTTCTGACTTTTCAACTTGCCCCAAATATTTTAAAACGGTCATTTTTGCTTCAGTCTGATGCAATTTTTAATTGTTTTTTTTTTCAAAACTGCCAGAGAACCGAAAAATCCATTATTTGCCCAGCACTAGTAGGGGACTGGGTCTTCTTATCTGTATCCTAGCACGGTACTGCTATGGACTGTAAAAAGTAGAAATCCATAAGTGCGTGGCCAGATGCCGCAATTATTTCCATTGGCCCCAATCCAGTCAAACTCTTAAACCTATGCTGGAACCATAGCACATAAACCATTCCATTGAAGTCAATGGCACTACTCGCATGCTTTGAGTTAAGCATGTGCTTCAGTGCTTGGCTGAATCAGGGCCATTGATTTCAAAGAACTTCTTTACCTGCGGGGAAGTCCTGGCCTTGATTAAATCAATGGCATCTCTCTCACTGACTTCAGTGAGACCAGGATTTCACCCATGCGTAGCATCCATCCTGGGTCCCTGTGCAAAGATGACACATGCGCTAGTAGTTTTCCCACTGTTTCTTATTTGCAAGCTGCAAAAGGTACAATCTGAAAACCTACCTCCAATAGGTTCAAATCATAAGAACATAAGAATGGCCGTACTGGGTCAGACCAAAGGTCCATCCAGCCCAGTATCCTGTCTGCCGAAAGTGGCCAATGCCAGGTGCCCCAGAGGGAGTGAACCTAACAGGTAATGATCAAGTGATCTCTCTCCTACCATCCATCTCCACCCTCGGACAAACAGAGGCTAGAGACACCATTCCTTACCCATCCTGGCTAATAGCCATTAATGGACTTAACCTCCATGAATGTATCTAGTTCTCTTTTAAACCCTGTTATAGTCCTAGCCTTCACAGCCTCCTCAGGCAAGGAGTTCCACAGGTTGACTGTGCGCTGTGTGAAGAAGAACTTCCTTTTATTGTTTTAAACCTGCTGCCCATTAATTTTATTTGGTGCCCTCTACTTCTTATGTTATGGGAACAATTAAATAACTTTTCCTTATTCACTTTCTCCACATCACTCATGATTTTATATACCTCTATCATATCTCCCCTTAGTCTCCACTTTTCCAAGCTGAAAAGTGCTAAACTCTTTAATCCTTCTTCATATGGGACCTGTTCGAAACCCCTAATCATTTTAGTTGCCCCTCTTTTTCTAATGCCAGTATATCTTTTTTGAGATGAGGAGACCACATCTGTATGCAGTATTCAAGATGTGGGCATACCATGGATCCGTATTATTCTCTATCCCTTGTTAAATGATTCCTAACATCCTGTTTGCTTTTTTGACTGCCGCTTCACACTGCGTGGATGTCTTCAGAGAACTATCCACGATGACTCCAAGATCTCTTTCCTGATTAATTGTAGCTAAATTAGCCCCCATCGTATTGTATGTATAGTTGGGGTTATTTTTTCCAGTGTGCATTACTTTACATTTATCCACATTAAATTTCATTTGCCATTTTGTTGCCCAGTCACTTAGTTTTGTGAGATCTTTTTGAAGTTCTTCACAGTCTGCTTTGGTCTTAACTATCTTGAGCAGTTTAGTATCATCTGCAAACTTTGCCACCTCACTGTTTACCCCTTTCTCCAGACCATTTATGAATAAGTTGAATAGGATTGGTCCTAGGACTGACCCTTGGGGAACACCATTAGTTACCCCTCTCCATTCTGAAAACTGACCATTTATTCCTACCCTTTGTTCCCTGTCTTTTAATCAGTTCTCAATCCACGAAATGACCTTCCGTCTTATCCCATCACAACTTAATTTACATAAGAGCCTTTGGTGAGGGACCTTGTCAAAGGCTTTCTGGAAATCTAAGTACACTATGTCCACTGGATCCCCCTTGTCCACATGTTTGTTGACCCCTTCAAAGAACTCTAATAGATTAGTAAGACGTGATTTCCCTTTACAGAAACCATGTTGACTTTTGCCCAACAATTTATGTTCTTCTATGTTTCTGACAATTTTATTCTTTACTATTGTTTCAACTAATTTGCCTGGTACTGACGTTAGACTTGCCAGTCTGTAATTGCCGGGATCACCTCTAGAGCCCTTTTCAAATATTGGCATTACATTAACTATCTTCCAGTCATTGGGTACAGAAGCTGATTTCAAGGACAGGTTACAAACCATAGTTAATAGTTCCGCAATTTCACATTTGAGTTCTTTCAGAACTCTTGGGTGAATTCCATCTGGTCCCGGTGACTTGTTACTGTTAAGTTTATCAATTAATTCCAAAACCTCCTCTAATGACACTTCAATTTGTGACAATTCCTCAAATGTGTCACCTACAAAGGACGGCTCAGGTTTGGGAATCTCCCTAGCATCCTCAGCCGTGAAGACTGAATCAAAGAATTCATTTAGTGTCTCTGCAATGACTTTATCGTCTTTAAGTGCTCCTTTTGTATCTCGATCGTCCAGGGGCCCCACTAGTTGTTTAGCAGCCTTCCTGCTTCTGATGTACTTAAAAAACATTTTATTACCTTTTGAGTTTGTGGCTAGCTGTTCTTCAAACTCCTTTTTGGCTTTTCTTATTACATTTTTACACTTAATTTGGCAGTGTTTATGCTCCTTTCTATTGACCACACTAAGATTTGACTTCCACTTTTTAAAAGATGCCTTTTTTATCTCTCACTGGTTCTTTTACATGGCTGTTAAGCCACGGTGGCTCTTTTTTAGTTCTTTTACTGTGTTTTTTAATTTGGGGTATACATTTAAGTTGGGCCTCTATTATGTTGTCTTGAAAAGTGTCCATGCAGCTTGCAGGGATTTCACTCTAGTCACTGTACCTTTTAATTTCTGTTTAACTCCTCATTTTTGCATAGTTCCCCTTTCTGAAATTAAATGCCCCAGTATTGGGCTGTTGAGGTGTTCTTCCCACCACAGGAATGTTAAATGTTATTATATTATGGTCACTAATTCCAAGCGGTCCTGTTATAGTTACCTCTTGGACCAGATCCGGCACTCTACTCAGGACTAAATCGAGAATTGCCTCTCCCCTTGTGGGTTCCTGTACCAGCTGCGCCAAGAAGAAGTCATTTAAAGTATCAAGACATTTTCTCTCTGCATTTCGTTCTGAGGTGACATGTACTTAGTCAATATGGGGATAATTGAAATTCCCCACTATTATTGAGTTCTTTATTTTGATAGCCTCTTTAATCTCCCTTGGCATTTCATAGTCACTATCACTGTCCTGGTCAGGTGGTCGATAATAGATCCCTACTGTTATATTCTTATTAGAGCATGGAATTACTATCTATAGAGATTCTATGGAACATGTGGATTCATTTAAGATTTTTACTTCATTTGATTCTACATTTTCTTTCACATATAATGCCACTCAATCAAATGCATGCAGTACATAAATAGACCCACACAGTGATAGTATGGTCCAATCCTGCTCCCATTGAAATCAATGGCAAGACTCCTATCAATTTCAAGGCTCTTTATTTTTCGCTTCCCTCATGGTTCATCTGAGAAACATTAGCTAAATACACCTCTACCCCGATATAACGCTGTCCTGGGGAGCCAAAGAATCTTACTGCGTTATAGGTGAAACCGCGATATATCGAACTTGCTTTGATCCGACGGAGCGCGCAGCCCTGCCCCTCTGGAGCACTGCTTTACCGCATTATATCCGAATTCATGTTATATCAGGTCGCGTTATATTGGGGTAGAGGTGTAAGCAAAATAAAGAAGCCCTTCTCCCTATATAGGCAGAGCATTCAGCCTCTTTCTGTGCTCTAATACTTTTGATAGTCATTTTTCCCTCCATTTAATCAAATGGACCATAATGTCGCAGGGCTCAAATCAGGCTTCCTGCTTTGCTCATTAAAAAAAACCCTCACACACACGCAAAAACCCTACACAATTGAACCTAATTCTTGTTGTTGTTTAAGGGAATGAAAAATTCCTCACTGAAAACATGCCGATTTTCCAATCAAACACTTCTTTTGGTCAGAAAGATAGAAGGCATCTGAAAACAAAAAGGTGTGTGAGCAATAACAGCTTTGACAAAGCTCTCTACACAGTGGCTTCTGTTGCTGTGAAATATTGGGCTTTGAAGGGTAATACTAATTCAAGGAGCATAGCACGGCATACAGGTAAGGGGTCCAAAGTCCTTGAATGTTGAAAAGAACTACAGATCTTCAAAGTCACACATACAAACAAAAAAAGGGTGGCATGTAATGGAGACCTGAATAATGTAAAAGCTTTTGTCTGCCAGGGGGAGAGGAAAAAAAAAAAAAAAAAGAGACGGAATGTGAGTTTTAACCATTGTAGTTGGGAGATGCAAGCTGGCACATCTCTGATTTTGTAAACTATAATATCCAAACGTACTTAATGAGGGGCTGAATGTCAGTGCCAGTTTCCACAAGACAGTGAGACAATTATGTTAAATCAAACCCCAAGAGGGTTTGTGTGATAGGGAAAAGGGTGGCTGGGTTCCATGTCTGGATTCAAATAGATGGGCACTGAAATGGAATGATGTCTGTGCTGGAGCAAAGTTGGGTGACTTTGTTGGAAAGTGCAGGGGCAAACTTTGAAAAGAATAGAAAAGCTGCTTGAAATGTAGGGAATTAATTGTACAGCTGTTTTACATCATAGGAAAAGGCAAGAGATACAAAGCGCGTCTCTGAAATGCAATGCACTGGCCTCCTGTGGTAAAGTTATTTCTGACCATTGCTCTGCTCGTTAGTCTGCCTAAAAGAAAACAAAAGGCCCATGGATGGACAAGAAATCAAGACTGCAGATTAATCAAATGCATGCACTACACCCAGGGCCGGCGCAACCCATTAGGCGACCTAGGCGGTCGCCTAGGGCACTGCTATTTTGGGGGCGCCGGCGCCCCAGCCCTCCGTTCAATTTTGGGGGCGTGTAAGGGAGCGGACTCACCCCTGCGGCGCCTCCTGCTGGTCGTCTTGGGAATTAGCTCTCTCAGCGTCTGGAGCGCCCTCTGCAGGCTGGTGATCCGGCTTGCCTCTGGCCCGTGTCCCTCCCAGGACCCCGGTACCCCTTTCACTGGGTCTCTCCCCTCCCAGGGGAACCCCCACCTGCTATCCCCACCTTGCCTCAGTCGTAGGCTACTGCCAGTCTCCAACTAGCCCCCGCGCCCTGGGGCAGACTGCAGTATAAGCCACTCATCATAGGCAGGGTTGGGTCTGGACCTGCTGCCCCTCTCTGCAACCCAGTGCCTCCCTGGGGCCTTAAACAAGGCCCTGCAGCCTGGGGAGTTGCCAGCCTGGAGCTCCCCAGCCCCTCTGGCTTTTCCCCAGCCCTGCCTCACTCTAGGCACCCTGAGTCTCACAGCAGCCAGGCCCTTCCCTCTCTGAAGGCAGAGAGAGACTGTTTGGGCTTCTGGCTTCCAGCCTTTTATACAGGCCGGCTGTGGTCTGTTTGGGGCATGGCTCCCAGCTGGGCCTACTTCCCCAATCAGCCTGGGAGCTGCTTGCCCCAGCCTCAGCCCTCAGCTGGGCTGTTCCAAGCCCCTCAGGGCAGGAGCGGGGGGGGGCACCCCGCTACAGGGCAGGACCTTCCGCCGCCGCTGTCGGGGGCGGCATTTCGGGGGCGGGACCTTCTGCCGCCTAAGGCGCCGGAAAAGCTGGCGGCGCTCCTGACTACACCTACAGACCCACGCAATGAAGCCAATGGCAAGACTCCTATCAATTTCAAGGCCCTTTATTTTTCATCTCCCTGGTGCTTCATTTGAGAAATCTTAGATAAATAACAATCATACTTAGCTCTTATATAGCATATTTCATCTGTAGATCTCAAAGCTCTTTACAAAATAAATCAGTATCATTCGCCTCATTTTACAGATGGTGAAACTGAGGCAAGGATAGGGGAAGTGACTTGCTCATGTTCACCCTAGCAGAGTCAGGAATAGAACCCAGGTCCCCAGGCCAGTGCTCTAGCCACTGGATAATACTGCCTCCGTTTAATTAAATCTCCCAACTTCCCCCCTTTCAAAATAGGTAAGGGCTATATACTAGGACCATGCAAAAGGTTTATATAGAACCCAGAAACCAGGCGAAATTAAGGTGCCATTGTACAGACCCTTAGTAGGGATTTGTTTAGCTAAGTTATAACTCATCACTGCTATTTACCTTAAAGACAATTTATTTCATGGCAAGGATAGCCACAGATACGTAAGAACTTGAAAACCTGAAAATCACTTCATTATCGATATCCACAATGATTTAAATCAGGGGTCGGCAACCTTTCAGAAGTGGTGTGCCGAGTCTTCATTTATTCACTCTAATTTAAGGTTTCACGTGCCAGTCATACATTTTAACATTTTTAGAAGGTCTCTTTCTATAAGTCTATAATATGTAACTAAACTATTGTTGTATGTAAAGTAAATAAGGTTTTTAAAATATTTAAGAAGCTTCATTTAAAACTAATTTAAAATGCAGAGCCCCCCGGACCAGTGGCCAGGACCCAGGCAGTGTGAGTGCCACTGAAAATCAGCTCGCATGCCGCCTTCGGCACATGGGCCATAGTTTGCCTACCCCTGATTTAAATGATCCCAGTGACCTCTACAGAGTACCTGCCTGCACTTACCCCATCTATAGAATTTTTTTTGTAAAGCTTGAGAAATGTAGCCAGAAGCCACGGTGGAATTCAAGATTAAAATGGATGGTATTATCATCTTTGAGGCCTTACTGACAAGGCTCCGCTACTTATCTCTGCAAGATACATTCTTTACATTAAGGAAGCTGCATTTCTACATTTGATAGTTCAGAGAGGCTAAAAGTCTGCGTTTGACTACTGAGGTCATAGAGAATTGCAGGGTAATTTCGTTCTGAGCCAGGTGAATCCCACTGCTTTCCTCTACTGACAGCATGGCCAAAGCATAGCCCAAGGGCCAAGGGCAGCCCATAGACTTTATATCATCGACCAACTTCTTGGCAGAGCTGGGCACATGTATTTAGTAGGAGCAGAGGCTTTGATTATAAACTCTCTGGGGAAGGGAAAGGTAATGATGTGCTTGCACTGTGCTTAATAAAATGGGGGACCATCTCAGTTGAGGCCTGAGGTACTACTGCAATACGAGTGATGTTAATAATTATAAACTGCAGTACAGACGTGTGGTGTAAAGGGGATCCCCGTTCCTAATCCAGGATCTGCCAGTTTGAGTCAAGGTGTGACATCTATTTAAAGTATTTATACAGCTCCCATAGTATCTGAGGACCTCCCAATTTTTATTGTATTTATTCTCACAACTCTCCTGTCAGGTAGGGAAGCACTGTTACCCCATTTTTACTAATTGGGCACAGAGAGAGTAAGTGACTTCCTTCAACCCGCACAGGAAGTCTGTGGGGGGAGGAAGGAAGTGAACACTATTCTCTCAAGTCTCAGAGTAGCGCTTTAGCCAATAGTACCACCTTCCTCACATTGGTGCTTGGACTTCCATTTTCCAATGGCCACAGTTTCAAGTTCAAGATGAGGGCAGCTCTAGTCTGCTCCCTTTTTAATGCCTATTAAATAAGGCCCTGGGGAGTCAAGTTTTCTGGCTTTTTGACAAGCAATAGAGCTGGTCAAAAAATTTTGACAATCAAAACATTTCAAAGAAATGTTGGGGAAAAAACAAAGGAAAAAAGATTTAAACATTCCCCACAAATGTTTTTACTGGTTTTTAGACCAACTCTACAATCTGCTCAGACCCTATGCCACCAGCACTCCCAGCTATCTCTGTGACACCACTGATTTCCTGAGAAAACTACAATGCATTGGTGATCTCCCAGAAAACACCATCCTAGCCACCATGGATGTGGAGGCTCTCTACACTAACATCCCACACACAAATGGAATACAAGCTATCAGGAACAGTATCCCTGATGATGACACAGCACAACTTGTTGCTGAGCTCTGTGACTTTATCCTCACGCACAATTATTTCAAATTTGGTGACAATATATACCTCCAGACCAGTGGCACCGCCATGGGCACCCGCATGGCCCCACAATATGCCAACATTTTTATGGCTGACCTGGAACAATGCTTCCTCAGCTCTCGTCCACTCACGCCCCTTCTCTACCTACGCTACATTGATGACATCTTCATCGTCTGGACCCATGGGAAGGAGGCTCTGGAAGAATTCCACCACGATTTCAACAGCTTCCACCCCACCATCAACCTCAGCCTGGACCAATCTACACGGGAGGTCCACTTCCTAGACACCACAGTACAAATAAGTGATGGTCGCGTTAACACCACCCTATACCGAAAACCCACCGACCGCTATGCCTACCTTCATGCCTCCAGCTTCCACCCCGGACACACCACACGATCCATCGTCTACAGTCAAGCGCTGAGGTACAACCGCATCTGCTCCAACCCCTCAGACAGAGACCAACACCTACAAGATCTTCACCAAGCATTCTCAAAACTACGATATCCACACAAGGAAATAAGGAAACAAATCAACAGAGCCAGACGTGTACCCAGAAGCCTCCTGCTACAAGACAAGCCCAAGAAAGAAACCAACAGAACTCCACTGGCCATCACCTACAGTCCTCAGCTTAAACCTCTCCAACGCATCATCAGTGATCTACAACCCATCCTGGACAATGATCCCTCGCTTTCACAGACCTTGGGAGGCAGGCCAGTCCTCGCCCACAGACAACCCGCCAACCTTAAGCATATTCTCACCAGCAACGACACACCGCACCATAACAACTCTAACTGAGGAACCAATCCATGCAACAAACCTCGATGCCAACTCTGCCCCCATATCTACACCAGCAACACCATCACAGGACCTAACCAGATCAGCTACAACATCACCCGGTTCAGTCACCTGCACATCCACAAATGTTATATATGCCATCATGTGCCAGCAATGCCCCTCTGCTATGTACTTTGGCCAAACTGGACAGTCACTACGTAAAAGGATAAATGGACACAAGTCAGATATCAGGAATGGCAATATACAAAAACCTGTAGGAGAACATTTCAAACTCCCTGGCCACACAATAGCAGATGTCAAGGTAGCCATCTTACAGCAAAAGAACTTCAGGACCAGACTCCAAAGAGAAACGGCTGAGCTTCAGTTCATTTGCAAATTTGACACCATCAGCTCAGGATTAAACAAAGACTATGAATGGCTAGCCAACTACAAAAGCAGTTTCTCCTCCCTTGGTGTTCTCACCTCAACTGCTAGCAGAGGACCTCACCCTCCCTGATTGAACTAACCTTGTTATCTCCAGACTGATTTTGCCTGCATATTTATACTTGCCTCTGGAAATTTCCATTACATGCGTCTGACGAAGCGGGTATTCACCCACGAAAGCTTATGCTCCAATACATCTGTTAGTCTTAAAGGTGCCACAGGACTCTCTGTTGCTTTCTACAATCCTTGTTTGAGCAAAATCTAGACACTCTTGCTGCACAGCATTGACCAGAATTGGGAGCTTTATAATGAGAGAGAGAGAGAGAAAAGCACAATGTCTTATATATGTTGGCAATTTTCCAGTATCATTGTTCAACAGTGTGTGTCTCAGCTAGCCTTTAAATCTGATTCCTACCTCATTTACACTTATTTTTACACTGGTGTAATTCCGTTGGCTTCATCAGAGCTACTCTTGATTTATGCCAGAGAAATGAACATTTTCCCAGTTCACACAGAAGATACATGGTTTGTTCCTGGCTGAGGAACCTTAAGATCTTTCCACCAGGTTTTCCACTGTGGTTCTACTCTGAAAAGTGACTGTATAAAATATGATGTCTTACTATTCAATCCACCTCCTTTTGTCATAGAATAATAAAAGTGTAGGAATGGAAGGGACCCCATTAGTCCAATGCCCTGCAGTCTCTCACGTATTAATTAATTATTATTTTTATTATTCTTATTTATCATTGTTTTATTAATAATCATGTTTATTACCATAGTGGCTAAGGGCCAACCAAGATAATTGCCCTGTTGTGCTAGACACTGTACAAACAGAGTAATAGACCATATGTGCGCTGAAATCTTTACAATCTAAATACCGAAGACAGACACAGGGTGGGGGAAACAGTAGAACACACAAAAAGAATGAACAATGCAATGGCAGCAAATGTCATGTTAGTTCCATAGGGAGGTTACTTAAGAAGGGATCAGACAAATGGAAAGGACAGGATTTTTGGATGACTCAACTTTTAGGCGTCCAGTTTTAGTCTTTGGGGCAGGGATATGTTTGTACAGCACCTGGCGGAATGGAGCCTTTATCCGTGTCTGAGGCTCCTGGGTACTACCGCAATACAAAAAAACCTTTTTGACTTATGTAACTTGACTCACTCAAAATCACACGAGTGGCCAAGTTCACTTGTACTTAAGTAGGCTGACTTTCATGACTTCTTGGGAAGCACTTGGCCATTCTATCCATTGTGACTGGTAGTTGTGATGTTGATATTAGGGGTCTGATCCTGCTAACTTTACTCTGGCAAAGGACCCATTGAAGCTAGTGGGATTCCCTCCTTTATAATGGCCTTAAGAACCTGGATCTTCCCTTATGTAGGATCTGACTTCAGGAATCTAAATGAGTTGAAATGATCAGTTGACAGAGAATAAAAGACTATGGGTCATTATGACTTGGATTAGATTTAAACTACTGACCCAAATTCTATTACCATTCCCTAAGCCAGCCAGCTTTCCATATCAGTACTTCCAAACAGTAACATGTTAAGAACAACTGTGAAGTTAAGGCTTAGAACTAACCACATAGGGCAAAATTCATCCCATGTGTAGTTCCACTGCAGACATTTGTCCCAAACTCTATATCAGGGGTCGGCAACCTTCGGCATGCGGCCCATCAGGATAATCCGCTGGCGGGCCGCGAGACATTTTGTGTACGTTGACCATCCGCAGGCACGCCCGCCCCCATCTCCCAGTGACCCTGGTTCACTGTTCCCGGCCAATAGGAGCTGCAGGAAACAGCGGTCAGCACGTCCCTGTGGCCCGCTCTGCTTCCCGCAGCTCCCATTGGCCGGGACCGGTGAACCGTGGCCACTGGGAGCTGCGGGCAGCCGTGAAAATATAAACAAAATGTCTGGCGGCCCGCGGGTTGCCCACCTTCTGGCCTAGAAATGTATCAATCTAGAATCCATGAATCTAGACAGCTAGCTTGAGGGGAGGGATAGCTCAGTGGTTTGAGCATTAGCCTGTTAAACCCAAGGTTGTGAGTTCAATCTGTGAGGGGGCTACTTAGGGATCTGGAGCAAAATCAGTACTTGGTCCTGCTAGTGAACGCAGGGGGCTGGACTCAATAACTTTTCAGGGTCCCTTCCAGTTCCATGAGATAGGCATATCTCCATATATTATTATTATAATCTATGAAATGCAGAACTTTCTCTTTTCTGCTTCTTTCTCCTCCAAAGCCTTCCCTTAGATGACAACACTGCAGCCCTAGCATACTGGGCTGAAAGATCAGAGCTGGTTTCCCATGTATCCATGTGAGAGGACGTCTGAGCAATGGTGCTATTGTGGGTCGCTAAAATAGATGCAATATAAAAGGAGGCAAAAGTGAATTAAGATTATGAGCATGATTTTGGAGGACCGTTAATGTTCCTGTGTTCTTCTGGGTAGTTTCCCATCCTCTGGATCTATACCGCTATTCTAGCCTGTGGGCCCAATCCACTGACTTCAATGCGTTTTGGATTGGGACTTATGTGCCCTGCTGTATAACAAATCAGAGAGGTTTGGTTTGGACAGCAGGGCTGGCTCCAGGCACCAGCCGACCAAGCACATGCTTGGGGCGGCACCTTGTAAGGGGCGGCCAAACTTGGGGTGGCGCGGGGTGCTCGGGGTTGGTTTTGGGTTTTTTTGGTTCGGCGGCACAGCACTCGGGGGGGGGGGGGGGG